>JAFFST010001112.1:147577-161165 GCA_022414735.1 Noturus placidus | reverse complement strand
CCTCTAATGTAACTGAATTAGGACAATTCTGCAAAAATGAGTGGGCCAAAATTCCTCCAGGACGCTGTAAAAGCCTCATTGCACGTTATCGCAAACGCTTGGTTGCAGTTATTGCTGCTAAAGGTGGCCCAACCAGTTATTAGGTTTAGGGGGCAATCACTTTTTCACACAGGGCCATGATGGTTTGGATTTTTTTTCACCTTTAATAATAAACACCTTCATTTACAAATTGCATTTTGTGTTTACTTGTGTTGTCCTTGACTATTGTTTAAATTGGTTTGATGTTCCGAAACACTTTTTCACACCGCTGTATGTAGATGATATGTGAAAGAGATGCTAGAGAGATGGAGGCAGAAGGAAACGTGGTGAAGTAATGGGGGGAGAGTTGTTTCTCTGTGGTTTCACAGAGATGGAAGATTGAGAATCATGAGACAGAATTGTTTTGACATGAATGGTTGTTTGATCATGAGAGAGAGAAGACATTTCGAGAAGAACTGCCTTGTGGTAGGAGTAGGAGAGAAACACAGACAGTATTACCGAGGTTGTTTACCGAGCAAGAGAGACAGAGGGTGAATAGAGAGACTGTCTTTGTGGCTTAATAGCAAGAGTTGAATAAATAATGAATGAAGAGTTTTAAGAGAGAGAGAGGGAAGTCTGGATATGTGTGTGTGTGTGTGTGTGTGTGTGTGTGTGTGTGTGTGTGTGTGTGTGTGTGTCTATTGGATGCGTTGAGCTTGACATGTTAACATGTTCCAGATTGGTGTATGCCGTTCTCAGTGATTCAGAGCTCACCATTTGAGCCTGCAGGGTTAAGCTCACATGGGCCAAATTAACATGGCACCAGTTAAGCGCTGTGACATATCCCCTACCCCACTCACACACATTTATGTTCCCATCACCCTCCAGCACGTCATGAGCAACCACATGGGAAGCACATGGAGGATGTGATCTGACCAAAAAAAAGAACACAAAAGACTCGGCCACTTCTTGTACACACTTCTTTGAAGGTGGCCCATCCAAAGGCCATGGTACATCAAAATTAACAATGGCATTTAGAGGGGTGGAATGGACCAATGTTATGAAATATGAGCCTTTTGAACTCTTATTTGTCGATTCCAAACGTCTTGGATGACTTGGTGTATTTCTAACTCTTGTGGTTTAGTAGGTGCAGTACAACAACATTCAGTACCTCCAGGATTTTGCAATCGAAATGAAGGCAAAATCAAGGGAACTCTGCAATATCCAGAGGAGCTTACAATTTTTCAAAATTACTGTAAATTTTCCACAGATTTGGTCCAAGACGCCTCGTGTGATTTCATCGCAACACGCCATGTGACGTCATCACAGCGTGCATTCAGCCAAAGTCCTCTTCTATTCATGTGCATTGAACATGAGTACAGCTAAAAGATTTCATTTACCAACAAACATCTCTGTGAAAGACCGTGCAAAACAATTTCTTGCAATTGCAATTTCAACAATTCAAGTAGATTTCTGCAAAAAAAAACACTATAAAAAATAGGCAACAAAATGTAAGACAGATGCGGGAACTGTCAATACTGTAAATGTATGTGATAATGTTCAAAAGGAAATGACCAGCATGTGCAGTCAGTCTGTTTTGTTTCGGATTGTTTATTGGCATAATAGAAATAATATATTGGCTCTTGAGTGGTGTTACAGAAAAGCTTCACCTTATCATCTGAATATGGCGAGTCCGAAGGCACAGTGCCAATCCATTGCGGGGCACAGTCACGCACACATTCACACACTACGGATAATTTGGAAATGCCGTTCATTCTACAACGGCATTTGGACTGGTGAGGAAACCAGAGTTTCCAGAGGAAACCCACAAAGCACTGGGAGAACATGGAAACGCCAAGCACACTTGACTGAGGCAGGATTTTTTTTTTTTTTTAAACTAGCATTAGAAAATATGCAAAGCTTCTCAAACAAAAATGTGGTTTCTTTCATTTCCTAACTATAGACAAAACCTGAGAGTGTCCTCACTGTAGCATTTGTCCTTTTCTAGACTTCGTCAAGAGGACACAGGGTTCAAACAAAAGTGCAGCTTTAACCCTGTTCACTGTCTGCAGACATATGGACTCCGTCTGCTGTCTGCTCATAGTGCATGCTCTCAACAGCAACTCTGAGGATGACATGTGCTCTGTATCTCGCCCTTTCACCATTACAACATCATTCACTCAAGGTTTAATGCGTCTCATAATATAGAAGGAGTTTATATTTGTACATGGAGCATGTCATGAGTCTGGCTTTGTATAAGATCTGCGAAAATGTTTTGCATTGTTTAAAACACATGTAAAATGAGTTGACACTAGTTATTCAGTCATGTTTATTACAGGAGAGGCATCTATATTAATAAAGTGTCTCTCTCTAACTTAAATCAACTGGATGTTTCATCTTGTATATTCAGCGAATTCTGAAGTCATACAATAAAGACATTGTTATTGCGGTGTTGTTAGATACAGGAGAAACACCTTAGCTGTCTCAAATACTGGAGTAAATCATTACTTTTAATTTGTATGAATGCCAATAATTTAGGAGTGTCGGTTATTAACAGACAGGCTCGCTCTAACTAGACTCAACTCCCTCGGTGTTGCTTTCCAGTCTGTCTATAAGAAGACGTTACTGAAACAGACATATTGTTTTAATATCTCCCACACTTAACGCAACGAAAACTCAACTCTCACTAGGGTAGTAGAGGTTCATATAGTTTGGATGCTTCTGGCTGAAAACAATTGGAAAAAGGGATTGCAGATGGAGCGGCACATGTTAATGACACACAGCTGAGCTGCACTGCTGATTTCCTTTGATTCTTTACGGATTCATTTGTGAGGAAGTGTCTACAGCTCGATCAAACCCAACCCTGTCCCTAAGTCACATAAAAGGGGCTATATGGTGTCCTGGATTAACCTCGTGAACACGAAGGAACTGAGTCCGCATTTCCACTTCACTCGTTGAATTAGAGATTCACAGTGGGTCTGGAGCCTGTCCTGGGAACATTGGGTTCAGCACAGGAATACAGTTAAGGTCACAAGTTTATTCAACATTTATGGAAGGAGTCTCCGGACTGGCACCCTGTCCAGGGTGTACCCCGCCTTCTGCCCGATGCTTCCTGGGATAGGCTCCAGGTTTCCCCGTGACCCTGAAAAGGAGTAAGCGATGGATGGATGGATGGATGGATGGAAGGAGTCTCCAGTGTCATTATTTTGTCAGGAAGTTAAGGTTAGAATTTAAGTCTTCCTTCTACCCAGTTCTACCCAGTTCTACCCAATTAAAGACTGAGAAGACATTTGGACTTTCCCATATATGGTCTTAAAGACACAACCACTCAGAATTGCTATCATTTCCACATATGCACTCAAAGACAGGCCTTCTCTGGTAGATAGAGATGATGGGCTAACTGGGATAATTAGTCTTAGTCTTAATTTCTGTCCCTCAGTTAATATCTGCTTGTATTACACATATATATATTAAATGGAAATGATTTGAGAAAAATGGAGGATAATCTTCATATTCATACCTTTGCAGCACCAAACCCTTTGCTTTTTCCATTTTCCCTTTTAATGCACCCTAATCTGTTTTGGGTTCTTTAAGGACCTTTTGATTGAAAGTTATTGTCTCATTAGAGCAATTGGAAGGCACAAAAATATATGATCTGATCCTTGTAAATATTGAAGCTTTGATGAAATATGTGCAGAGAAATGTGGCGTTCCAGTCGCAGAAATTTTACAGACTCTTGGACTTTTTCAAGCAGTAACCACAAAAAGAGGCACTGGCTTTAAAGTTGAACAGCACTTGTTCCTCTCACCCATCCGCTTTGTAGTGTGCGGGGTTTCCATCGGGATGGGGGGGGCGTGAAGAGTATGGGGGGTCTGTTTACTGGCTTTTGTAATTAGCGTAGAGCCTGTAGCCACAGTGCTGGCCTTCATTAGCTGTTATCACAATCCAGATAATGAACTGCAACATATGGGCACATATATATACAGTGCCTTGCGAAAGTATTCGGCCCCCTTGAACTGTTCGACCTTTTGCCACATTTCAGGCCTCAAACATAACGATATAAAACTGTAATTTTTTGTGAAGAATCAGCAACAGGTGGGACACAATCATGAAGTGGAACGAAATTTATTGGATATTTCAAACTTTTTCAACAAATAAAAAACTGAAAAATTGGGCGAGCAAAATTATTCAGCCCCTTAAGTTAATACTTTGTAGCGCCACCTTTTGCTGCGATTACAGCTGTAAGTCGCTTGGGGTATGTCTCTATCAGATTTGCACATCGAGAGATTGAAATTTTTGCCCATTCCTCCTTGCAAAACAGCTCGAGCTCAGTGAAGTTGGATGGAAATGGATGGAAAGCAGTGAAAATGAGTCACCTTTCAAACCCAACACTGCTGTGGTGATAATAGTATTGGTGGAGTATTGGTAACACCACTGTTATTCATCACGTTCATTCTCATCTTGTTGATTCTCATCTTCATTCCCTCTTTCTTTCCCTCTGTATCTCTAGGTATCTTTTGGTTTGCGATTCTCCGTCCAGAGGTTAGAAGACGCTGAACCACACATTGGCTTTGAGCTGCAGATCTACAGGTGAGATACACATCCTTTCCTCCACCTTTCCTCTACTTTTTCCATCATTCGTTCTATGATCTATTCAAAAATTGTTTCAAAAAAATCAAACAAGCTTGAGACCTTTCTCAATCAAACAAGCTTGGGTCTTTCCAAGGTGATGTGGAAGAATGTGGAGCTTTCAGAAGCTTAATATCATGGTCACATGATGAACATGAGGTGTTTTTGTTACTTAATATAGTCTCACATTCATAATATGTTTTTCAATAAATACATTCCATGATCATTTAAAGATTAGTGGCATTTAAGTTGTTTTCATCTTCACTGTATGATCGTTAAGTAAGGGATAAAACACTTTATTATGGGAAAATAATCACTGACGGGGTGGTGTGATGCGGCCTGACATAAAGCAGAGTTTCTTTTACCACTTTGAACTTGATTGTTTTCCTGAAACAGCACAACCGGAAGTGTTTTATTTGCCCTTGCCAACGAACCCATGTATTAAAATGAATCAACAATATGTTGTACATTTCTCCATCTATAGTTACAGAGCTCTTTTGATACAAAGCTCTGACACTGGAGACTCCTTCCAAAATTTCTAAACCTCTCCCCACCACGTTTTCTGAATCCATTAATGTGGAGCATACATAAAAAAAAGACCTTGTTTAAGTTGTTACTATAGAAACAATGACCTCTTAAAACAAGTGCATTACTATAAACATTACAGCAGGAAGCACTGTCAAATTTGTGGCCAATCAGAATCGAGGATTCAACGGTACAGCATTTTCCCTTCATCTCACTTGCCTCTGCTCTCTCCGTCTCTTTATCCTAACCATCACCCCTTTCTCTATCCATCTTTCCTGCTATACATCACCCTTTCCTCTATGCATTCCCTCCTCTCTCTGTGCTTTCTCATTCATTCTGTCTCACCTGCTCCTTAATTTTCTTCCTTCTGTTTTTGAAATCCCTCGTTCCATTCTCTGCTCTCCTTCTCTCTGTCTTTCCCATTGTCTTATAAACACCCCCTTGAGTTTTAGCCTCTCCCTTCATTCTCTGTTCTCTCTATCACTCTTTCTCATTCTTTCCTCTGGTCTGTATTTCTTTCTATCCTTCCTGTGCCTCCTCTATCCCATCCCTCTGTTCTCTTGACCTTCTGTCCTTCGATTACTCCACCTAGTGAGCTCGCTGTCCATCTTTCTCTAGTCCATACTTTTTTTTAATCTAATTCTCTCTCTTCCTATTTGCCCTTTGCTCTTCCCAGTTAGTCTTCACTCTCTTCTTCTATCCTGCGCTTCTATCCCTCTCTTTTGCTGTCCTTTCTCTGTCTGTTCCTCTCTCTGTCATCCCATCGTCTGCTGTAACTTTCATTCTCTTGCTCCTTCCTCATCTACTACTTTTATACTACTCTTTCCATCCATCCTGCTTTTACTCGCCTCCCTACCCTCTTCCCAGTGTTCCCTCCATCCCTGCTTTTTTCTGTCCTCTGCTTTCTGCCTCTCTCTCTCTCTATTCAGCTTCCTTTATTGCACCTTTTTTTCACCTCTTTCCTCAACTCTAACTCTCTTTCCTCTGCTTATTCTCTCGCCCTCTGCATGAATATACAGTCTTATTATCCTGTTATAGCTTAAATAATGCGGGAAGACACACACATACACACACACAGCACCAAAGCTCCATCAACGCTACATTCCTCAAACAGAAGTCTGCAGCTTTAATAGTATGTGCATGCGTGCGTGTGTGTGTGTGTGTGTGTGTGTGTGTGTGTGTGTGTGTGTAAGTCCTCACACACATGTCCTCAAACTTTCAACACTAGATACAGTACAGATCCGTCAGTCATTAACACTTGTCTGCTGTGTGTGTGTGCGGGGTGGGGGGGGATGTTCTGTATTCAATGAGATCTGAGTGTTGGCCAGCTGTTTTTGTAATCAAGTCCCGGAATGTCAATTTTCATTCCAGCCTTATTAAACTTTATCTTCTGATACAGATAAAGCAGAAGATCTACATAGAAAAATATTATTATGTGAATGTGGGCTGTTGGAGATCATCAGGGCATCTAGCATGTCTATCACCATCAAGCAAACAAGATATGTCTTAACAAACAATAAGGCTTTTGGAACAACTTCTTTTTAGTTACTGGGGTTTTACTGGGATTCGAGATTTCCGTGTATTATGATGTAGATACAGTGATAATAAGCACCTAAGAATGATAGGTGAGTGTGTGTTCCAAGAAAGCATGTCTGTTGACTCACAAAAAATCCTGCAGGTCACGTAATAACACGTGTATTGTCAGGGATTTGTAAAGGCAGTGGATGCAAGTGCAGAACCAAAAAACTGAACATGAGATAGAAGGCCAAACATGCAGACTATGAGCGAGACTGTGGTTCAAACAGCAACACACGAACATGACGACAACAAAAGCTTGACAGTGAGGTGCGTGCAAACTAGCACTTCAGCTGCATTCACGTCATGTCGGGATTACCGTAATTACTAGACGACAACACGGTCGTACTACTGGGAGCTGTTAACGTCCTCGGACTTGGAATTACGTGTGTCTATATGCCAAAATAAATCCGATTGAGCTGTCCTTCTTGACATCTGCAAAATGCATAATTACAACATTAAATCACATTTTTTATTCTATTGCTAAATATCGAAGAACACAGAAAGTGCATCAGATGGTGAAAGTAAGTGTTTATATCACTTTTGAGTGTATCTGCATGACCTTGCAGCGGTCAGGTGGTACAGGTCAGGTAATTCCTAGTTGGAATTACGAGTTCTACAAGGACATGAGCGCTTTTTACAAGTCAGAATCTTGTAACGATGGTAATTGCGATATATATAATGATATATGGTAATGGTAGTGGTAATGGAACAGTGAAATTCTTTTCTTCGCATATCCCAGCAGGCCAGGAAGTTGGGGTCAGAGGGCAGGAAAGACTTGAGACGCAACAGCAAAGCCATGCTCACACACACACACACACACACACACACACACACACACACACACACACACACACACACACATTCAAAGATGTCCAAACTTTCATTCTTTTGCTTGTCCTTGTCCTCTCTTTAGGGCAGCATTTGAGAACATGTGTTATAATAACACTTGATCCTGTGTTGTTTCTAGTTCTCACACACACATTCAACACACACACACACGTTGCAGGAGGAGTGTGCTATGAGGGTATGTTGTTAGAAGCTGGCACACATCTAAAGGAAGGCAAGGAGGGAAATCTCCCTTATGGTTTGATCTCATACCGTAAAGCCACTCCACTGTATCATGTGTGTGTGTGTGTGTGTGTGTGTGTATGTTTGTGTGTGTGTGTGTGTGTGTGTGTGTGTGTGTGTGTGTGTGTGTGTGTGCATGCACACCAGGTGGTTTATGTTAAAGTGGTTTATGTTAAGTGCATGTCACAGTCCATTAAAAATCATCCCCATTATCATTTGAGAAGAAACAAATGCAGGAAAAGAGCAAGAGAAACTTCATGCTCGAACAATGTTGTGTCTTTCTTTATGTTAATCAACTGATAAAACTTCCACCTGCTCGTTACTGTGATCTGAAGCTACGCTCAAATGGTGTCATGTTTGTGAAAAGAGTCCATTTGAATTAGTCTTCTCTACTTTGAAATTATTATTTTTTTTTTTGTGATACTTCAGAATTCACAAGCTGTGACACAATGTTTACATTTCTCGCCGCGGAGAAAAGTTGGCTAGCGGTCAATGCTAAGTGTCATTACTTTGTAATTGTACTCATACAATACCATTTGTAAGTCATTTACCAATACATCTGAGGGAAATGTTGACCCAACAGCTGAGAAGTACTATGTTATACTATAGAGTTTGTGAGAGATTTCCTATTGGGTTGAGAAAACAAACTCCAAGACGTTAGCGTCTCAGGGAAACGTAGTCTAAACGTTTAGCATCCCCAGCCTTTGGGCAAAAATAATAAAGCCAAAATAAATTAATTAATAAATAAAGCCTGAATCACCATGGGAAAAATATAAAGCCACAAAACAGTTATCATCTCATCTCATGTTTATTGCTATCTGTTCAAATCTTTCCATGAGTGTCAGGGACCATGTATATTCTGATATAATATACTGACAGAGTCAAATGTGCTTTGGAGAGACGAATGTATTTACACTTGTATAACATCTGGTTAAAATGCATCTTAAGACTTCCTGAAGTGGTTTTAAATCCACTATTTTCATTTTTATGTGAATATTTCCTATCTGGGTATTATTCTTTACTCAAAACACATATAAAAAGACCAGGTGTTTAAATTAAAAATGCGAGTCTATTCAACCCTGGAGATTAAAACACAGAGTAAAACACTTAGGGACCTGCTGTTATAGGAAAAGTGTCAACTTCATTGGGTGTGCTTCTTCCATGACACATGAAGCCGTTGAAACATTTCATCACAGTGTGACTTGACACACATGGAGCAGAGCACTAACTGCCCCTTTCTGTATACAGTGCTGATTTCTTCTGTCTTTGTGTATATCTCATATTAAATGGTTTCAGAAATGAAAACAAAATCTACTATAAAACAAAGTCAACCTCAGTAATCACTATATACAGTTTTTAAATGGTAATGCTATTTATTGAAGCATTACTAATTCGCCAAATCTATGAATCTGGACTAATCGTCTGCCAAAACACACCTTGGAAAAATCAGACCTTTTTCAGAGAACGTTCTGTGTATTGATGAGTCAAAAGTGGAACTGTCTGGAAGACAGGGGTCCTGTTACATCAGGCGTAAATGAAACACAGAATTCCACAATATGAATATCATACCTATGGTCAAGCATGGTGGTGGTAGTGTGATGGTGTGGGGATGCTTTGCTGCTTCAGGGCCTGGGAAACTTGCAATAAGAGAGGGAAAAATTAATTCTGCTCTCTACCAGAAAATCCTGTAGGCAATTACAGTGTTTACAGGAGAAGAGATGCAGCCAAATCACCCAATAGAGTTGTGCAGGGACGATGTCATTTTGTACCGGAACCCGGAAGTTAGCATCACACTGGATTCCTCGACATAAACCCAATAGGATTTTCCTTCAGGCTTTTGGATTATTGCAAAAAAATATATCTCCGGGATCAACAAAAGTTTACAACACCAACACGTTTTGTCCATCAAGATTATTTTCTCAAATGAACACAGCTTTTATGAAGTTTGAAGCCTAAATACAGTCACCAGTTTATCTGCAAAGTTTTTTCCTGTTCGGCGTGATGACGTTTAATGTCCCCAACAACGTCTGTAATCCTATGTTAGCAACCGCATTTTTCAATACACATAAAAGCTTGTAAAAATATATAACGAGAAGGGTATTACTGGTGTATTTTATGTCGTAGAATTAAACGTGAAAATATTTTGAGCTTGTGTTCATCACAGAACTTATTTCAAGCTTTTAACGAAAATCCCATTCAAACAACCCATTGACTTCAGGACGATGGAACCGAGCGGCTAAAATGCTAACTCTATTCCGGTTTTTCCATGACAAAATGACATCATCCCTACGTTACTCTATGGTGACTGGCTGTAAGTTTAGGAAGTGCTTGATTTGATATGCAGAGGAATTTTCCATGAGTGGAGGATGAATTTTAAATGTCATATCATGGTCGAGATTAATACTCAATTAATTGTGCAGCCCTAGCTGTTCTGTGTAAACTCTAGAGTCTGTTGTGCATGAAAATCCCAGCTGATCAGCAGTTTCTGAACGGCTCGCCTAGCACAAACAACTGTTTTTATTTTATAGCCTGTGTGTGTGTGTGTGTGTGTGTGTGTGTGTGTGTGTGTGTTTGTTTTATTTGTGAGTTTGTGAGTACATTACTCACCAGTCAGAGTAGATTTCTTGCCAGTTATTCGAGCAGCACAGCTTTGTGTTTCTCTGTGGTCTGGAGATGTGCACTGATACACACTGTCAGTCTCTGATGTCCCATGATAGAAGAGTTGTGTGTCTGTGCTTTGTTCCTCACAGCAGTGTTATGACACTGAGAAGAGTGTGTACTGTGTTTTATCCACTGAGACTGAACCAGATCACTACTGAAGCTTCCTTTAAGATTGACACTTATGTAAACAACTAGTTCCAGACTTCAACAACTGTGTGTGTGTGTGTGTGTGTGTGTGTGTGTGTGTGTGTGTGAGTGTGTGTGTGCGCGTGTGTGTGCGTGCATACTTTTTGGCCAAATAATAATGTTTTTGGTGACGAGTGTGAGTGTGTGGTTAGTTTGAGTTTTTGCAGTTCTCAGTGGAATGATTGGCGAGACAGTTGGCAGTATTGTTGTAGTCCAACCAGACAACACACACACACACACTTAATACTCCCCAAAGGACAACCATACACTTATAATGGAATGTTTCCCCTTCTGAGACCCGCTGTATTTTACATCTTGTTGGAATTACGGTAATTAGGAGTTTTCAACTCGTAAAAAACACTCGTGTTCGTCAAACATGTAATCATGAGTCAGAGTATTTCAGTGTGTATCTATATACATATGTATCAAACTGTCAGCCCTAATGGCATAGTGATAATCCATAATGATATAGTAATAATAGTTATAGTATAGGCTTGTTTAGCTATTTAACATCTTAAACCAGGGAATGACATTAAAATATGGTTTAACAAACTGCTGCCTTTAATAGACAGCCGTGCAGCCATTGAGGTGTTGAGTGTGTTGTCGCTGAAGCCAATTTTCTAGTCGGAGAAGAGGAACTGCTTGAAGTAGACTCTCTGAGTTGTCATCAACATGAAGTGAACAGGCTGTTATACAAGGACAGTCATTCAGTGGAGACTACGTTATGTATAAATACTATATCGCTCTACAATATAGGCATAAGACTAACCTTTTTGTGTGGTTGTGTGCACATTTGTGTTTGTGTCTTCCAGCACCAATAAAGATAACCCGAAGAGTAACCCTGTGAATTTGACTCTCAACATCGTCGCACGGGCGCAGGTGGACATCAGAGGGTGAGAACACACCACTTCTTTAAGCTTGTTCTCTCCCATGTTAATAATAATAATAATAATAATAATAATAATAATAATAATAATAATAATTTAAAAAATATATTTTACTCTTTCTAATTCACAATGTATGACCCAATTCACAAATGAAATGAGATTAAATTATTGGGGTTTATAGAAAAAAAGAAATAATACAAATGGAGTTAATTACAGGAAGGAATTCAAAATAACCCATACTTACAAGTCAGGTTTTCATAGAACAGGTATTTTCAACAGAACAATTCAGAAGTTAATGTTGGGAACCAAGTCTGATGGTTATGAATGGAATTTGAAAAAAGACTTTTGCACAGTACTGTGTGTGTGTGAATCGTAATGTGGATTGTGTTGTGTGTGTGTGTGTGTGTGTGGGTGTCTGTGTCTGTGTCTGTGTGCGCACACATGATGCCTTGAACAAACCGGCATCCCATGTAGAGGGGTGTATCCCAGCCTTGCGTCCAATGTTCCCGAGATAGAATCCGAATTAACCAGGCCAGCATACAGCAGTTATTCAAGATGAATCAAGGACTCAATTAACCACAAATATTTAATACCATTCCTCCTTAAAAATACAATAATAGGGCAAAGTTTCTACCATAAATAAATCTCTACTATCTTGTATGATATGTTATATGAATTAACCATTTCTCTCTCTCTCTTTCTCTCTCTCTCTCTCTCTCTCTCTATCTCCCTCTCTCTCTTTCTCTCTCTCTCTCTCTCTTTCTCTCTCTCTCTCTATCTCCCTCTTTCTCTCTCTCTCTCTCTCTCTCTCTCTTTCTCTCTCTCTCTCTCTCTCTCTTGATTAGTGTTTCTCTCCCAGCTCAAGTAGTTCTTCCTTTTCCTCACTGGGAGCCCAAAGAGAACCCTGTCAGAGAGGATGATATTGGGCCTCAGATCCAGCATATCTATGAGGTACAAACACACACACACAGGTGGCAGCAGTAGCCGAGGAGGAAGCGCATCACATGTGGGAATAATTTGCTTCTCAGAATAGAGGAAGAGCATCAGCGCTGCTCCGTTAAACTGAACAACCAGAAACAGTAAACACACGCAAGCTTCAGCCTGATCAAAGCCATCCAGACCAGTAGTACTCATTACTTATAAATCACCCACAAACACACTGGCCAAGGCATCATTCTTAACCAGAGTCAAAGTAATATTATTGCAATAAAGAGGTAATAGAAAGCACACAGACGATGATGCTTATATTTCACTCTAAAGCAATCTTCACTATGACAGGCCACATCATTTTGAACCAAAATGATTAAGACTAGTTCAAATTAAGGTCTTGAGTTATAGGAATATATAGTGAGGACCCTGAACAAATACACAAGCATGTCTTGGATGTCTGTGTGGCCTGCCTCATGTTAGTGCAAGAAGAGTTTGGCTGTCCGTGCCAGTCCTATATCACATTGTGATTTACTGTAGGAGTGTGACAATACAGTTGCAATTTAAAAAATGATTAAACCCCCATAGCAAATTAGGTTTACTGTCAACATTTACAGACTTTTAACTGTTTGTGATGAACAAATCATACAAAAGGAGTTGAAATAGTTCAACACAATGAATGCTTCAAGTGGTTTCTTTAAATTCAAATTCAAATTTGAACTTATAATGATTTGAATAATTTAACGGCTTAATATAATGGGTTGAATAATTTAGCTTGCAACTGTATACTGTTATATTGTTGTGATATTATCCTGTTTATATATATATACAGTGGTGTGAAAAAGTGTTTGCCCCCTTCCTCATTTCCTGTTCCTTTGCATGTTTGTCACACTTAAGTGTTTCGGAACATCAAACCAATTTAAAGAATAGTCAAGGACAACACAAGTAAACACAAAATGCAATTTGTAAATGGTGTTTAAAAAGGTGTTTATTATTAAAGGTGAAAAAAAATCCAAACCATCATGGCCCTGTCTAGTGCAGTTTACAAATTGCATTTTGTGTTTACTTGTGTTGTCCTTGACTATTGTTTAAATTGGTTTGATGTTCCG
>JAFFST010001112.1:118215-129504 GCA_022414735.1 Noturus placidus | reverse complement strand
GAATGAGGAGCAGGTGTGTTAAATTTGGTGTCATCGCTCTCACACTCCCTCATACTGGTCACTGGAAGTTCAACATGGCACCTCATGGCAAAGAACTCTCTGAGGATCTGAAAAAAAGAATTGTTGCTCTACATAAAGATGGCCTAGGCTATAAGAAGATTGCCAAGAACCAGACACTGAACTGCAGCATGGTGGCCAAGACCATACAGCGGTTTAACAGTACAGGTTCCACTCAGAACATGCCTCGCCATGGTCCACCAAAGAAGTTGAGTGCACGTGCTCAGCGTCATATCCAGAGGTTTTGTTTGGGAAATAGACGTATGAGTGCTACCAGCATTGCTGCACAGGTTGAAGGGGTGGGGAATCAGTCTGTCAATGCTCAGACAATACGCCGCACACTGCATCAAATAGGTCTGCATGGCTGTCGTCCCAGAAGGAAGCAACCAGGTGAGGAGTACAAAGACAAGTGTGTCTTGCCTACAGTCAAGCATGGTGGTGGGAGTGTCATGGTCTGGGGCTGCATGAGTGCTGCCGGCACTGGGGAGCTACAGTTCATTGAGGGAACCATGAATGCCAGCATGTACTGTGACATACTGAAGCAGAGCATGATCAGTATGCAGTATTCCAGCATGATAACAACCACAAACACACCTCCAAGATGACCACTGCCTTGCTAAAGAAGCCGAGGGTGAAGGTGATGGACTGGACAAGCATGTCTCCGAACCTAAACCCTATTGAGCATCTGTGGGGCATCCTCAAACGGAAGTTGCACAGAGGAGGAGGAGCACAAGGTCTCTAACATCCACCTGGTCCATGATGTCATCATGGAGGAGTGGAAGAGTATTCCAGTGGCAACCTGTGAAGCTCTGGTGAACTCCATGCCCAAGAGGGTTAAGGCAGTGCTGGAAAATAATGGTGGCCACACAAAATATTGACACTTTGGGCCCAATTTGAACATTTTCACTTAGGGGTGTACTCACTTTTGTTGCCAGTGGTTTAGACATTAATTGCTGTGTATTGAGTTATTTTGAGGGGACAGTAAATTTACACTGTTACACAAGCTGTACACTCACTACTTTACATTGTAGCAAAGTGTCATTTCTTCAGTGTTGTACCATGAAAAGATATAATCAAATATTTACAAAAATGTGAGGGGTGCACTTACTTTTGTGAGATACTATATATATATATATATAATGTAATTTATTTCCTTGTCTGTTTCTCTTCACTTGTTCCTCAGTGTGGGTTTTTTGATCGAGCGCGGCCACCGAAAGATGACGATGTCTCGGACCAGGAGCAGCTGACGGGCGAGAAATTGACAGAAGCGTAAAAGAGAGAACAGGGAAAACAAGAATGTGGAAGAATCATCCATGAAGACGGTGAATGAGCTTTGATAGAGGGACTTGTGGCATGTCAAGCGTGCCTGAACTAGCAATCTGACCATCCGATCTACCATGCTGCACTGGGATCTGTAAGCTGGGTCACACTGTCTTTCATGGAAAACTTTATTCGAATCAGGCAGAGCGTGGGTTTCTGGATCTGAGGTGCTTTTTTCTCGGATCCCTCCAGGCTGTGAAAAGAGAAGTGACAGTTAAGGACTGCAAGAGAGAAATCCTGATTCTTGCGTTATAAACACCAAAGACAATCACACACACACCCCGAGACTGAACAATGCACGCTGGGAAAACAGGATTTCTTTTAAATGCACAGCTCACTTTGCCTTAAAGAACTGTAACACTGCTGAGAGTTTCTATGAGCTGTGAGGTGAGCTTTTCCAGACCTTATATTTCATTGATTTTGCAGATCTTAAAATCTCCTCTTAGTGCCTACACACTCACACACACACACACACACACACACACACATGTGTACACACACTCTTGTATATGAAAAACACAGCATTCAATTAAGAACACTGAATACCATGGAATAATGACTAGCACATTTTTGGAGGGGAAATGCTTTCTTGCTTGAAACCCACACACTTTAAAAAGGCTAAATCTAGAACCATGAAGGGTTCTTTCAGTTGTGCCTGTGAGGTAATCCTTAAAGGTTCTATATAGAAATTATATGCAACAACAGAATGTTTGTCTGTGATTGAGGGGTCCAAGTAGAAAGATGGATTCAAGAACCACTAAAAACCTTTAAGAAGCCTTTTATAATTTTTTTTTCTAAACATTTTCCACCAGTGTTCTAAGAATACTTAAAAGTTTTACCCAGTAATGATTTTATTGCAATATATTTAATTAGAGCATGTGTTTTATAATACTTTACCAGCTGAACAGTTCACATCACAGGAGTAGTATATGAATTGATAAATATGTGCAATATTGCGATATTTGTTTGTTGTTGTTGTTTTTTTTTTTTTTTTTTTTTTTTTTTTGTTTTTTTTTTTTTTTTTTTTTTTTTTTTTTTTTTTGTTGGATTTTTTTCTTTCTTTTCTTTTTTTTTTCTTTTTTCGACTTGCTAAAATCATTTGTACACTGGCTCCGATTGAGATTTTTTTGAACTTGAGGTTCAGGTTGTTTTGTATATAACGTTAAAAGAGAATTATTTTTAAGCTGAGTGATTGGTGGATGGATGAATGGTGCCAATGTAAAAAGGGAATGATGATGATATACCTTTTCACTGTTCATTCTTTCAGTGGATAATAGCTTCATACTCTTTAGGTTTTGTGTCATATTCTGAAAAAAATTGGCCCTAAAATCGTTATGAGGATCAACTCAGCAGCATCACCATCATTTTTATTTTATTTTTTATTTTATTTTATTATAAATTACCAATATAAAATATATGCAGTGACATTTTGGCGAATATACGAAATTTAAGACGTACCTAAACTATGTCATTAGCTCTAACTGAAAACTTTGTTGGTGCCTGAACAGTTTTACTTGCCACTGATTGTAACTGTACGGCTAATAAAGAACCAAAATGCATTTCTAGTAAAGAAATATTAATGTCACTTGCTAATAAATTTTGTATTGAACTTTTCAGGAGTTTTGTGTTATTTATGTTGGAATTCTGCTGAGCAGGTTAACAGCTCTGAGACAGCAACCGAACTAAACAGTGCTTCCTGTATGAACTCAACCTGAAGCCGGCTAAGCGAATTAAATTTGTCGTTAATTTGAATTGCCTTTTCCTCCTTCTGGATACAATATTATGCCTGCAGTAGGCACCCTTTCATGAAAAATTTTCTCATGTGGCACAGGAGCATCTAATGACCATAAATTCATAGCCTCAAACTAAATTAAGTCATGAAGCAATCACATGTGACTCATGCTATAGGGTGCTGTCTAGTGGAGCTAATAATAGCAGTCATGATTTGAATGAACTCGAACAAACTTAATACAAACATTTATTTATTTATTTATTCCATCAAACATGTACATTACAAATACACCATCCAGTTTTCCATTTTTATTTACATTATAATAGTTTCTAGCTGTCTTCATGTATTCCATATTTTTACAAAATATATACAGGTTGTACCGTATATGTTTATAAGAACGGCTGACTGTTTCCTCAGGTTTGTGCCGTTGAAAAGGGGTGTGTGGGGGGAGGTGGTGTAGGGGGAGGGGGGAGGTTCACCCATCTCCGAGGTTGAGGGTTCGAATCCCGTCTCCACCCTGTATGCATGGAGTTTGCATGCTCACCCTGTTTCAGGGGTTTCCTTTGGGTAGTCTGGTTTCCTGCCCCAGTCAAAAAAACATGTGCTGTTGGCTGATTGGCATTTCCAAATTGTCCGTGTGAATGTGTGTAGGATTGTGTGTGGGATCGTGCCCTGCGATGGGTTGATACCCTGCCCAGGGTGTCCCTCATCTTCTACCCCAAGTTCCCTGGGATAGGCCATTACAGGTTCCAAGTTACCCTGCGACCCTGTGTAGGATAAGCATATATGTCTTGGCATATATGTTATTCACTTCCATTTCATAAATTTCCCACACCTTTTTAATCCACTTAATAACTTCTACCAGTAGTATTTCTAATAAGTGCATTTTATTCCTTCTCTCAAAACCTTCTGGTATTACTCATAAGATGGACCCATCGTTGGGTCCTGTGGGACTTCAAAGCATAAGATCTCTTTAAGTGCGTTAGAGATGTCCTTGCAGAAGATTTTTAACTTGACCAAAAAATATTTTCTCATTATCTGTGGTACAAGCCAGTTTTCAGTGAGAGAATACAAAGATGTAGTCTGGTCTAGAAGCTGGCCCAAGTACAGTCCAAGTACAGCCCAAGTACAGACGAATAGCGTAACAAAAAGTCAAACAAAACAATACAACAATTCCCTTAGCTGAACAAACGGAACATCTCTAACATAACACTGCTACCTCACGGTTTAATTTGGCTCATTTGTAAAGTCGTTCAGTCGTTTTTCTTTATAGAAATCAGACCTTATCATTTTATAAGCAATTGGTGAAGTCATGATAGTTTATGGTTGCTGATGATTGCACTCCAAAGACACTTTAACAACCTAGCTAGTTAGGTAACAAGATAAATTAGTAAGCATGCTCACTTACACTCATGCTGTTAATGATACTGTTGAAACACCATAAGATATAGTATAGATACAGTAGGATTTATAGTTCAGAAATAACTCATCTATGGTGAAAATCCAGTAAAAAGTTATTTTTGGAGATTTTAAGATATTGATGGTTATCTAGCAATTTTACAGTAGAAAGAAAGTATTTATTTTTTCTTTTAAAATCCTCTTACTTACATGTGTGATATTATATAAAATTGTACAGTATGGATACAGTACTAAACCAATATAAAAACCTTTTTTCAACAACTGCACAATCCTGTAGGTTCATTCTGTATAACATCAAGAAAATCAGACCCACCGAACAGGCTACACAGCTACTAGTCCAGGCTCTTGTCATCTCAAAACTGGACTAGTGCAACACACTATTCCCAGGCCTCCCAGCCAGCTCCATCAAACCCTTTCAGATGATTCAGAAGCACGCCTTGTCTTCAACCAGCGCAAAAGAACCCATGTCACATTCCTCTTCATATCCCTCCCACTGGCTTCCTATAGCTGCCCGTATCAAATTCAAGGCCTTGACATAGAAGAGCTTGTCTGGAACAGCACCCTCCTACCTCAACATTCTCCTTGAGTTCCCACATGCAACCTGCGATCGGTTAACAACTGAGGCTTAGTAGTGCCTACTCAGCGTGGCTCAAGGTCCCTTTCCAGAACCTTCAAACTAACTGTCCCTTAGTGATGGAATGAACTTCCAACCTCAATCCGGACCACCGAATCTGTCACTATCTTCAAAAAAGCAGCTAAAGACCCACCTCTTCCATGAGCACTTAACTAACCCCTAACATGCCAACCCCCACATTACTTACTATGGCTCTTACACCTCTAGTCTGTACTCTTTGCTTCTCTAGAACTCAATTCTGAATCTTCTCCACTTGATATATCATTTTGCTTGTATTTCCTCATTTGTAAGTTGCTTTGGATAAAAGCATCTGCTAAATGAATAAATGTAAATGTAAAAAAAAACCACAGTAAAAATCCCATTCAGATGGATGACTTACTACAAGTTCAGCGATAATACCCTACAAAGTAAACTAAACTATAAGGGTGCTTTCACACTTGGTCCATTTTAGCATTCCAAATAGTCTCAGATCAATGATCAGTATTTTTTGTCAATTTTTTTGAGGCAAGAATCATAAATCGATTATTACACACATTTGCATTTGCATTTGTATGGGACAATGTGTCATTTATGTACTCCCTTAGAGTTACAGAGTGATCTGCAGCCCATTATAGTGTGGAGTCACTTCTCCTTAAACTGTATGCTGGATGTCAGGAATATCTGCAGAACATGGATAGAGAAGGGATGGGCAAGTCAAGGAGAAGATAAGGTCTGATGCTGATGAGATCTTGTGTGTGCATGGTGGCTTAGTGGTTAGCATGTTTGCCTCACACCTCCAGGGTTAAGGGTTTGATTCCTGCCACTGCCTTGTGTGTGTGCAGAATTTACATGTTCTCCTTGTGTTGTGTGGGTGATTATGTGATTGTGCCCTGTGTTGGATTGACACCCTGTCCTTGTGTACCCTGCCTTGTGCCTGACGCTCCCTGGGCTAAGCTTCAGGTTCCCATTGACCCTGAAGGATAATTGGTATAGAAGATGGATGTTCAATACTACATGCACTTAAGCATGAAATGCATGTTTTCTTTTTCTTTTTTTCTTTTTTTTTTTTTTTGCAAATGATGAAATTTTATTTCAGTTCAATACAAATCTGATATTATGTTACAAACTCAAAATAACGACATTCGATTTTTGAATTTCAATTAAAATTTCTAATAGCCTAACTGAGTGGTTCCCAAACATTTCCAGGGCAAAGGCCCCCCCAAATGGCATTAACCTTTGACCGAGGCCCCCCTTTTGCAAGATGTCTTTAAAACACATTTAAAATACAGACTTCTGAATATACCCCCCTTTTTATTAATAATTACATCTTACATATTTACATTACATTAGGAATTGATTGTGTGTGTGTGTGTGGTTGTCTGAGAGTGATAATTTATTGTTCACACCAAATTGTTGAGGCCCCCCTGGCGCCCCCTGGCGGCCCCCACTTTGAAAACCACTGGCCTAACTCTACAAACACGAGGAATCTCTTCCTCTCGGCAGGTGGCGCTGTACGCCATGTTGTAATCATGTTAGACTCCACAGAAGAAGAGCAATGACGGCTTTCTAACCAAATGTTTCTCGTCGGTTTTATTTTTTATATCAACAGTCTTTGCTTTATTGTTTGGAATATTGGAGGTGTTTAAGGTAAAGGTATCTTTTTAGCAAACCGTACACAACAGATATCGTTTTTGTAATAGCTCCGGCAGTTTGAACATTTTAGCTAACTAGCATGATTGCTAACTGCAGGCTGCTAAATTTCAACCCAATGGCTAGGAGTCGGTTATTTCTCCGACTTGTTGTTGTTTAATTTCGGAATTCTAAAAGAATACATATTAGCAGCAGTCAATTATATTTCTATTTAAAGTTTTCTAGGTTTATATGTTTAAGCTAGATACAGTTAAGTTAAGCTAAGCTAGCAAGGAGCACACACATTATTGACGGTGCATTGGTGCTGCTAACGTCTTTACTTGTTCTGCCTTCGTTGGTCTTAATAGAGCCTGTTAAAGTACCCCTTAGGTAAGCATAAATAAATACAAATACGATGTAATAAAAGAGAAACGTTGTGAATTGGCAGTGAGATCGCGTCTGTCGGAAATACCGTGTAGTCTCGCGATATTAGTGAGATCGCGTCTGTCGGAAATACCGTGTAGTCTCGCGATATTAGTGAGATCGCGTCTGTCGGAAATACCGTGTAGTCTCGCGATATTAGTGAGATCGCGTCTGTCGGAAATACCGTGTAGTCTCGCGATATTAGTGAGATCGCGTCTGTCGGAAATACCGTGTAGTCTCGCGATATTAGTGAGATCGCGTCTGTCGGAAATACCGTGTAGTCTCGCGATATTAGTGAGATCGCGTCTGTCGGAAATACCGTGTAGTCTCGCGATATTAGTGAGATCGCGTCTGTCGGAAATACCGTGTAGTCTCGCGATATTAGTGAGATCGCGTCTGTCGGAAATACCGTGTAGTCTCGCGATATTAGTGAGATCGCGTCTGTCGGAAATACCGTGTAGTCTCGCGATATTAGTGAGATCGCGTCTGTCGGAAATACCGTGTAGTCTCGCGATATTTATCGCCACAGGCTAACAACAACAGGTTTCTCCTTTCAGTCTCCTCTTCAGGAAGTGAAATACATGCTCTAGTTCAGGGGTGTCAAACTCATTTTAGTTCAGGGGTGTCAAACTCATTTTAGTTCAGGGGTGTCAAACTCATTTTAGTTCAGGGGTGTCAAACTCATTTTAGTTCAGGGGTCCCATACAGCCTAATTTGATGTTAAGACCATTAAAATCATAGCACAGCTCATCATCCATCCATCCATCCACCTATCTTCAACCCCTCACTCCTTCTTAGGGTCACGGGGGAACCTGGAGCCTATCCCAGGGATCATAGAAAACCCGTGGGCGGCTGTGGCTCAGTCGGTAGAGCGGGTTGTCCACTAATCCACTAATCGTAGGGTTGGTGGTTCGAATCCCGGCCCGGGTGATCCCATGCCGAAGTGTCCTTGGGCAAGACACTGAACCCTAAGTTGCCCCCAATGGCAAGCTAGCACCTTGCATGGCAGCTCTGCTACCATTGGTGTGTGAATGTGGTCTCATTAGTAAGTCGCTTGTAAAATGTAAAAATGATATTTCTGTAAAGCTGCTTTGAGACAATGTACCATTGTAAAAGGCGCTATACAAATTGATAAATTATTATTATTATTATTATTATAGAAAACAATAAATTCATGTTTTCCCCTTTGTTTTAGTGGAAAGAAGTACAATTAGGATACGTTTTAATTTGATGAACTATCCTTTTACAAAACATGTTATGAACAACTTCAGATTTCTCAAGAAAAACGTGCAATTTGCTTCAGTTTATCATTTAACATGTGTGCATTCCAACTGATCAGTGTTTGTACACAGGCACAAAACTTTAAGTCACAGGTATTTAGAACTGAAAAATACGGTAGCCGATTGCACTTTAAGATTAAATCAACTTATCAAGATATCGGAATTATTTTTACGCCATTTTCCACAGGTGTAATAATTATCAAAACTTAAATTGACTCCCCACATCTTACAAACCAAAGTGGTGGCCATTTTAAATGTATAAGAAAGAAAGTACTCACCCGGCCTGTAAATATAAGATTTATACATGAAACGTATACAAAAAATGCATACATAAAATTTATGACCAAACTCTTTTCTAGTGAAGCTGGTGACTAAAAAAAGGGCGGCTGTGGCTCAGTCGGTAGAGCGGGTTGTCCACTAATCCGCTAATCGTAGGGTTGGTGGTTCGAATCCCGGCCCGGGTGATCCCATGCCGAAGTGTCCTTGGGCAAGACACTGAACCCTAAGTTGCCCCCGATGGCAAGCTAGCACCTTGCATGCAGATCTGCTACCATTGGTGTGTGAGTGTGCTCTCATTTGTAAGTCGCTTTGGATAAAAGCGTCTGCTAAATGAATAAATGTAAATTGCACAATTTTTAGCTATTATTACAGCAAGGATTCATTTTCACAAAACTATATATTTTTTTTGAGTGCAAAATGTTTCTGATGCAGCATTTTACAAGAATTAGTTAATTAGTTAATTTGGGGTACCCTGGCAGGAGATACTAATAAAATGTGTCCAAGTCTACTGAGGCAAATGTGTTCTTCAAATTTGTATCACATTGCAAGTCAATTATTTCTAATTGGATGTCGACGGGCACATCAGAAGCTTTGACTGTGAAGGGTGATAAAATGTGTCAAAATGTGGTAATAACTAACTAAAAATATCGAAAAAACTGCTAATTCTGTCTTGAGTTCGCCAAAGACCTGAAACCATTTCTCAAACTCCCACAGCAATCCTGAAATCTTGTCTTTGTAACGTTTCATGTCAGCATTACATCAGTCGCACTTACATCTCTTAGACAGGGGACATGAGCAGGGTCACCACATGCCAGCTGTGTCTCCCACAAAGTCAGCTTCAACTTGAACGCACGTACGCTGGCATAATACAGTGTGGCAACTTTTTTATGGCCTTGCAACATTTTGTTCAAATAATTGAGGTGCTCTGTAATATCCACCATAAATGCAAGGTCCTGCAGCCATTCCAGAGATTGTAATTCCATCACTGGCTTTCCTTTTGTCTTCACAAACTGTCCAATTTCCTCTCGTAGCTCAAAGAAGCGCTTCAACACAGCGCCTCAGCTTAACCATCTTACTTCAGTGTGGTATGGCAGGCCATGGGTAATTTTATTGTCACTGAGAAGGCAGTCAAACTGACGATGATTCAGACCTCTGGCTCGGATAAAATTAACAGTTCGGACAACCACCTCCATGACGTGATCCATTTTTCATGACTTGCAGCACAATGCCTTCTGGTGCAAAATACAGTGAAATGTCCAAAAAGCATCTCCTCCGTTTGCGGCTTGTACTTTCTCTCTGAATTTTGTCACAACGCCTGCTTTTTTTCCGATCATTGATGGCGCGCCATCTGTAGCCAAGCTGACAGCACGCGACCAGTCTACTCCGACTCTGTCCAGCGCACAAACGAGAGAGCTGAAAATGTCCTCTGCTGTTGTGGTGTCCATCATAGGCACCAACTTAAGGAACTCCTCTGTGATGGCCAATGTCTCGTCAACTCCACGAATAAATATAGCCAGTTGAGCAACGTCTGTAATGTCAGTGCTCTCATCACTTGCAACAGAAAATGCAAGAAATGACTTGACTTTGTGTTTCAGTTGGCTGTCCAAATCTATGGAGAGTTCCGAAACCCTCTCTGCAATAGTATTCCTCGTCAGGCTGATATTGGCAAATGCTTGTCGCTTCTCGGGACATACGAGTTCCGCAGTCTTCAGCATGCATGTTTTGATGAACTCCCCTTCGTAATACGGCTTTGATGCTAATGCTATTTCGCAATTATGTAGCTGGCTTTTACTGCTGCATCACTGACCTGTCGGCTCCGAGTGAAAACAGACTGCTGTTTCTTCAGACCCACCAGCAACTCATTTATCTTCTCTCGTCTCAGTTGTCCTTGCAGGCTGTCGTATTTTTCACCATGCTGAGTCTCATAGTGGCGCAGAATATTATATTCCTTAAACACCGACACGTGTTGCATACACACCAAGCACACAGTTTTCCCATTCACCTCTGTGAATAAATAGGAAGCTGTCCATTTTTCTTGGAAAACTCTACACTCAGTATCCACTTTTCTCTTTTTTGATGAAGACATTTTGGCTAATGAGGGTGTAAAGACGAGTACAAAAGTAAGTAGATGTATCGTAGTAATCACTGAACATTAGCTGTGTCTATCGCCGCATTTTTTTGTCTTTTTCTTCTTCTTTCGGCTGCTCCATGTCTAAAACAGTGTGCCCCTAGCGGACAATTTAGGAATAGCAATTTATTTAAAAAATTATAGTTCATGTCTCGGGCGCACGGTGGCTTAGTGGTTAGCACGTTCGCCTCACACCCTAACCACCCTCCAGGGTCCAGGGTTCGAGCCCCGCCGGGGCCATGTGTGTGCAGAGTTTGCATGTTCTCCCCGTGTGTCGGGGGTTTCCTCCGGGTACTCCGGTTTCCTCCCCCAGTCCAAAGACATGCATGGTAGGCTGATTGGCGTGTCTAAAGTGTCCGTAGTGTATGAATGGGTGTGCGAGTGTGTATGTGATTGTGCCCTGCGATGG
>JAFFST010001112.1:95850-108693 GCA_022414735.1 Noturus placidus | reverse complement strand
TAATTTTCTTTTGAGTGGAGCCACTCTATCTAATGTGTAGCGGAGAGTTGACTCTAAGCTTATAGTCGCAAGCTTATAGCTTTTTTTTACTGTGTGTATACTGTGTTGATATTTCTGTAAAGCTGCTTTGAGACAATATCTATTGTAAAAAGCGCTAGACAAATAAAATTGAATTGGCGTGTCTAAAGTGTCCATAGTGTATGAATGGGTGTGTGAGTGTGTATGTGATTGTGCCCTGTGTGCCCGATGCTCCCTGGGATAGGCTCCAGGTTCCGCCGTGACCCTGAAAAGGAGTAAGCGGTTGAAGATGGATGGATGGATGGATGGATGGATGGATGGATGGATGAATTGAGTCTGACAATTCCTATCATTTCCACTAGACATTGTATGTTATTCACAAGTCTAAATCTTAAAGCGAATACTCCTTACTGTTTTTTTCTTTCTTTCTTTTTTTACAGGAAACGCTAACCGAAAATAAGTTGTTTGCAAATGGTTCCTCTGAAAAAAAAATGTTTCGTTCCCTGTCAGACATGCACTGAATACGAAGATCATGTGTTTTGAAAAAGCCTCATTTCCTAATTTCAGATTGAGAGTCCACTTGTGCTTTAGTATGAAGTGAGCGGTTTTGACAAACACACCATAGAGTCCAGGATGCAGAGAAGGGGGACTGGTAAGATTTCTCACCACTCCTTTATATTATATTTATACTCTGTATTTCAGCTTGTATTTCCTATTTGTGAAATCTTGAAATTTTCTAATGATCTTTTCAAAGTATTTATTTGATTCATATCTAAAAATGTATGCTCATGTCATTTATTCTACTTGCTTTAAGACGCACAAAGTGAAGAGTCAATATTTTGGAACAGCACCACAAGGGCTTTTTTTATTTATTTTAATTTTTTGCATGTGCGACAAAAACACATGTAACCTTATTATTTCTTACTCTAATTTAGTCTCTGTGCAAAAAAATAAAAAATAAACAACAAAAAAACACACCACACCATGCTAGAACATGTCTGTGTACTGCAGTTCTACAAAATGGAGAAGTAACGTGGTTTTTTTATTCTCATTTTAATATGCAGAATGCAAGTGTTTGAGAAAGCTCAAGAACGCTTGAGGGATTGTAATTAAAGAAAAAATATTATGTTAATGCATACGGCAATATAAGGATTATGCACTAATATAAAGAGCTGGTGATTACTAAAAAAAATGATAACACATGGAAATGAGATCATTAACTCATGGCCAATACTTAATCAGATGAGAGATCATTAAGATGTGGCTAGAACTTAGTAACGCATGGGAATGAAATAATCACGTCGAGGCCATGACTTAGTACCATGTGGGAATGAGATAATAAAGTCATCGTCACCACTTAGTAACAGGCAAAAACGAGATAGTCATGACCACGACTTAGTAAAACATGGGAATGAGATAATTAATTAAGCCATGTCCATGACTTTGTAACATATGGGAACGAGATAAGAAAGTCACGGGTATGACTTAGTACCACGTGGGAATGAGATAATTAAGTCACGGTCACCATTTCATAAAATGCGAAAACAAGATAATAAAGTCATGGCCGTCATTTAATAACACATGGGAATGAGATAAAGTAATGGCCATGACTTAGTAAAACGTGGGAAAGAGATAATTAATTAAGCCATGTCCATGACTTTGTAACATATGGGAACGAGATAAGAAAGTCACGGGTATGACTTAGTACCACGTGGGAATGAGATAATTAAGTCACGGTCACCATTTCATAAAATGCGAAAACAAGATAATAAAGTCATGGCCGTCATTTAATAACACATGGGAATGAGATAAAGTAATGGCCATGACTTAGTAAAACGTGGGAAAGAGATAATTAATTAAGCCATGTCCATGACTTTGTAACATATGGGAACGAGATAAGAAAGTCACGGGTATGACTTAGTACCACGTGGGAATGAGATAATTAAGTCACGGTCACCATTTCATAAAATGCGAAAACAAGATAAAGTCATGGCCGTCATTTAATAACACATGGGAATGAGATAAAGTAATGGTCGTGACTTAGTAAAACATGGGAACGAGATAATTAATTAAGCCATGGCCATGACTTTGTAACATATGGGAACGAGATATCAAAGTCACGGGTATGACTTAGTACTACGTGGGAACAAGATAATCAAGTCACGGTCACCATTTCGTAAAATGCAAAAACAAGATAATAAAGTCATGGCCGTCATTTACCACATAGGAACGAGATAAAGTTATGGCCGTGACTTAGTAACATGCGAAAATGAGATAATTAAGTCATGGGGTGACTTAGTAACATAGAAACAAGATAATTAAGTCATGGGGATGACTTAGTAACACAGAAACGAGAACTCATAGGGTGACTTAGTAACACAGAAACGAGATAACTCATAGGGTGACTTAGTAACACAGAAACGAGATAACTCATGGGGTGACTTAGTAACACAGAAACGAGATAACTCATGGGGTGACTTAGTAACACATAGAAACGAGATAATTAAGTCAGTCCCACGGCTTATTAAGTCTTGACCATGACTTATCCATGTGTTACTAAGGATGTCATGGATTAGCTTTATAAGATGTGCCCATGACTTAATGATCTCATCCCCATGTGTTACAAGGTCGTGGCCACGCGTGAATAAGCTGTGTCCATGCATTGTCTTTTTAAAGAAGGGATGTCAGCAGCACGGCTCCGTACTAATATACATTATCATTATTATTTTAAATAAAACTATTTTTATTTTCGTTTGTTTACTTTAAGAAAATACTAGCAAAAAGACACAAGTCGGATATGTGTAAGTGTGAAGGATCCAAAATGCCGACCACCAGTGAGTGAAGTGAACGTCCTCATTCTGCCTCCGCCCCGCGCTGAGACGCGCGCGCCTGGATTCCTTTTGTCCGACTGGGTACTTCAAGGGCCGAACCATTCAGGAAAACCAGAAGGGGGGAGCACTGGGATATTTTCTCGAAATATAACCACAACTAAACCGCACTCTGAGCTCTTTCCAGAGTAAAAACGGTGGAAGTTTTGTATCCACAACCGTGATCGTTTCTTTTGTGTCATTTGCGCTCTCGTGATATATAATAATAAACGGTGTAATGTCCACCCCCCCCCCCCCCCCCCCCGGAGCTTCCTCAACAGCGTCTAACAGACCAGACCCCCAGCTCTCATCTGATTGGTTCGTGTGTTTAGACGCGAAGGATGAGAACGCTCAGAGCGGCGGCGGCTCACATGGCCAGAAGATGTCTGGTGTAACCGTTCAGTCATCGCGGGGAAAATGGCGAATTCGCTATTGAGTTCCTCGACCGAGGCGTGTTTCACAGCAGTGTGGGATTGTTTAAGGAAGTACTAGAGCTCCTGGACAACACCATGCTGTTCATACACTGAACACACGTTTCGTTTCGCCTTGCCTCCTCTGCTCATCCCTCCTCCTCCTCATCCCTCCTCCCTCTGCGTGTCCACATAGCGGGCGCTTCGTCTCAGTACGAGTTATTGCACTCGTTTGGAAAAGATCATAATGTGAGGCAAAACTTCGATTAATGTCGTCAGGGAAAGAAGAGGCTTCGCGATCGTACCGAGGACCGTTATCTACAGACAAACGCGTTGACTTGCAAACAGAGGTCCTCAGTTCGCAGCTCTCCGATCTGGGTCCCGGAATGGTGGTAAGTGTGTGTGTGTGTGTGTGTGTGTGTGTGTGTGTGTGTGTGTGTTCTTATTCGCATGTAATTTGGACGGATCATATGGGAGTGATTCAGTTGGGACTCATGAGTCAGTGCTGTTAAGATCACTCAACTTGACGTCTGTGCAAATGAGTTAGTTTACTAATCTAACTGGGGTGGATGCTGTCTGAGGCTTTGTGTCCACAAAGACAACACTGGTTTGTTGTCTGTGTTGCCAGTTAACCATTGAGACTGTGTTCATGTAGCAGACTGGGGTTTGTCCTCATCTGATGCTGAACACAAAGCCTAGGTGATGGTCTCAGAGCCCCTCCCTTTATTATTTACTGAGAGTGTGTGTGTGTGTGTGTGTGTGTGTGTGTGTGTGTTGGTGGTGATGAAGCACATGCTTCCATTGTTTTGATTCCTCCACATCTTCTAAAAATGGTCTCGTGCTGTAATCGTGACACCTCCTGGAGATCCTGTATAAAGTCAGCACAGCGTGATCTTCGAAGATATAACCGCCACAGAGTCTGACCGCTTCAGACGCCTGGTCGGTTTTTGTCATCTTTTCCGTTCGGATACATGCTTCAGGTAGGCTGACATTCTGGGAACGCATCCACAAGAGACAGGATGTTTGCCCTTGTGGATGGTTTGCTGAGAGCCAGTGGATCAGCCAGTTCCACTGGATATGAACTGGCCTGGAAATGCTCGCCGAGGCAAATGAAGATTACGAAGAAGTATCAAACATGCAACTTGCGCTGTCCTTGTCGAAAGGCCACTGGGATAGGTTCCAGGCTCCCACATGACCCTGTGTAGGTTAAGCGGTACCGAAAACGGATGGATGGATGAATGTATTTTTCAGACGCCTTCTTGTGATTACCGTTTGTCTCTTGGTTACCATGGGTTCCACTGACGGTTGACTTTGGATCAAAAACAAGCGGCAGTTCTGTGTCTAGGATATCATCCTTGTTAAAGTCGAACGGCGTCGGTGAAGGGGGTGGTGAGAAGTCCTCCACGGCTCTAAAAAAGGCTCTCGTTAAACTCTTTCGCATATCTACATATATAGCTAGTTCAGCAAGCTACTATCAAGTTTCTTTAGAGTCTGCACCACTATTGGATGTTGTGTAAATCAGTTAAGAATTTTAGCATGGGCTGATTCTTGCTTTCTGCTTGAAAAGGAAATGCATTGACATATTACCTCAAATCACATCCTTTTAAGATTAGGCTAGAATATACAACGTGAGCTTCCTCCCTTTGGATAGATTCCTCGTAGATAGTAGATCATCTGCTGTCTTTCAGGCCTCCTACAGATGAGTTCTGCACCACCATGGTGTCAGCGGTAGGCAATGGAGGTGTTTAATTACCTGCACAGCATTGTTGTTCTGTTAAACCGGCAGCACGGGTTTGTAAGCATTCTCAGGTGGTGTCTGCCACCAAGACACAAAGTTATTTTGAGTGCTTTGGCTCCGTTTTATAAAAAACGGGACATCATCATGGATGATGAGGAAAACTAAGATTGTTGCTGGAAGGGGTATTAGTGAGGCCAGCAGGGGCGCTCACCCTGTGGTTTGTGTGGGGCCTAATGCCCCAGTATAGTGATGTTTTTACAGTAGTGTCATCAGCACTGTCTTTCGGATGAGACGTTAAACTGAGGTCCTGACTCTCTGTGGTCATTACAAATGCCAGGATACTTCTCGTAAAGTTTAGAGATATACCGCGGGGTACTGGAAAAATTCCCCCATTGGTCCTTCTCTATCATGATTATCCCCGTAATAATCCTTATCTCTGAATTGGCTACATCACACCCCTCTCCACGAATAACTGGTGTGTTCTGGGCGTTCTGGCGCACTATGGCTGCCGTCACATCATCCAGGTGGATGCTACACACTAGGCCTTGCTGAGCCTAGTGTGTAGGCCAATGTGTGTTGGTCATGCCTTGCTGAGTTCCTTAGTGTGTCTTACATAGTCCATTTCGAAAAATGTAGACATGCTTAATCCACTTATCAAAGCATGGCTGTGGTTTTCTCATTCAAAAGCTTTTTCTCACGCTGATGTTCCTAAAATATTTTCAGAAAGGCAGCCATGTTAGTCTTTAACTCGACCTGTGTTAACCAATGCACACTGTGGGTTGTGTGTTTATAGCCGCCTGTTGATAATTAGTCTAATTTGGGACCAGTCACATCTGTGGTCTGGGTTGGAAAGTATGACTGTTCCTCTTTAATCTAGTGAGCTCTTTTCATTTGTACGTGTATTTGGCTTTGGCTAAGGACTGTGAGATATTTGGCTCTATATGTGAGAAGCCCAGTACCCACTGTCTTGTACACACACATATGTAAGACCTCAGAAATGAGCCTATGTGAGTCAGAAATGTCTGTTGTGTAACATTTTGTCTTTCCAACATCCATTGCCATTCGGGTTGTTGAAATTACATAAATAAGCCCTGAACGCTAAATGAAGTGAGACAATACAGAATGAGCACAGACACATGGGGCAATAGTGCACTTCCCAGCCCTCATCCCCATTATTTTTCTCTCCGGCTTCCTGTTTAAATGCACAGTTGTGTGCCCAGAGTCGTTTTCTACTGATTGCTTTTTGCCCATTTGCACCAAGACAAGACTAATCTGTATTACTCTACACTATATAGCAGTTGTTGGCTACGTCTTCGATCATGAAAGTGCAGGGTGTTGAAAATAACCTTTAATATCAGTTTGTAAAGGTTGTTCTAAAGATATTAAACAAAATTAGCTAATACCAAGGAAATGAATGCTTGTGTATTTATCAGCAAACATGAATAATGTGGGCCACGCCAACTAAGTAATCAAAGACTATTGGTTAGCAGGAATTTTGAGTTTTCTGACCTTTAGCCACTCCCAATTCACAAACCATGGCACTTCAACAAACATAGCATAACAATCTGAACTGAGGGCCTGTATCATTCTAACGAATATCCATTATACTACACCATTATTGAATTCTCCATTCTGATTGGTCTGAATGTGTTGCTTTAATTTTCTATAACGGCAGACCGTAAAATATTTCAAGCTTTGCTTAAAATAATGCGTTCGAGTTTCTACATCAATGATATGGTGAAACTTTTCAACAAGAATGGAAATATTTATTTACTGTGTAAGGTAGGAGTGTCTGTGCTTTGTAACTATCAGAGCTAAATCTGTTCATGTAAGTTTTATTCCACAAGAAAGTCTAAGGGTGGAACATGATTTCTTTGATTTCTCTTTTTGTCTTATTTACATCAAGATCGAGAAAAGAGAAGCTGGTTAGCGGACAGCAAGTTGTGCGACATTGAATGACTATAAACAGATCAAAAGCATGCTGTTCCTTAATGAGTTGTAATCATTGGTCAACATTTACTGTGGTATAAGCAGAATGAAACCCTTTGGGACTCGCTGTTCTAGGAAAACAATCAATTTCGAGGTGACGGTCATAATTGTCATTTATTTCCCCAGATATGAGTATGCCATATTATAACTTCTTTCTGGTATAGCAGATTGACTTCTAGATAACCAGTGCTAATTTAGAAAATGGATTTCATTAGCTAGCTACCGAGCCATTGGTTCCAACTGTCACCAATGACATTACTATTCTTTGGGGCAAGAAAATAAATGAACAGATAAAGAAACCTATACTATCATTGAAACTATAATGGTACATTTATAAAAAAAGATAAAAGCTTAACTTGGCCGATTAGCTTAGTACTTGTTAGTTTGGTCACAAATCTAGCATCCACAAATAAGACCATTGCTAATTTTAACTTCTAGCTGCGATCGAACAGACGTGCTTGGACATCTGTACGATCCCAAATATTTTGTTTTGTTTCCTGTTAGTTAGCTAACTATCTAAAGTATTGGTAGCTGTCATGTGGTAACGAAATGTATTTAATACAACGCTACAGAGAAAGTCTATTATAACACAATTATGTGGTTAAGCATACGGTCTGTGACCAATCTGGACCTTCAGATTTTCCTGAAAGATTAAATAATACATTTTTTGTGAATGCTGGTGAATCAGAGTGAGTGTTTGGGAAAAAAACATGTAGTTGTAGCATGTATTTTTAGATTTGAAGATCTGATTTTGTTTGTGGACCTTTTTACTTTTGTATCTTTTGGTCATTTGGGGGAGAAAGGTCTTTCATTAAATTGAATTTGCTGATACCTGCAGGTACACTGGTTTAATACCTTTTGCACAAGGTTTGTGCCAGGTATAGCTATTATTTGTTGAGTTTCCCAAAAGCACCATGTCTCAGTGGTCCCCTGAGATGGTTGACTAGCACTTTCAGAGGCTAGGATACTGTTCGGTAGCTCACTTCCATTTCTGCTTAAAATAAGGTGCCTTGTGTATCGCCTCAAGAATGGAGGGAACAGCATTCAGTTGTCAGTAGCCTTTGTTTCTCAGTCCGGAGAATGGTGATTGGTTTATTGAGCAGGGAAAATGCAAAACTAAGCAATGTCATGTGGCACATTCTTCATCCATGACTGGACATTTAATCATGTCATCATGTGTTTTGGTTTAAAATGTATAAGCAAGAAATTTTCTCTGACAATGATGTGTTGACTTGTAAGAGGAATCAGGTAGGGTGTAATTAGCTTCAGCAGCCCATTGAGTTTGTGTTGTGACAGAAGCCCCAGCCGTGTCTTTGACCTCTTTCCCAGCCTGAGAGCTCATGCTGCTCCCTCGGGTCAGAGTCAGGGCTTATTTAGTCAACGAGCCACCCTCATGCCTCATCAATCTTCATCTCTCCAACCTCACTCACTCACACTCTCTCTCTCTCTCTCACTCTCTCTCTCACTCTCTCACTCTCTCTCATTCTCTCTCATTCTCTCTCTCACTGGAAGGCAAATCTGTCTGTTAACAGTCTGTTTGTCAATGTGAATTTGTTTAATTGTAAAAGTCTGATGATAAACAAGAAGGCAGGTCTCATATTTTCTTAAAAAAACCCAAGATGGAAAACCGTTAGTTATGTAGCAATCTGACTGGGCATACCCTTATTCTCGAAATACAGTATCTCACAAAAGTGAGTACACCCCTCACATTTGTGTAAATATTTGATGATATCTTTTCATGTGACAACACTGAAGAAATGACACTTTGCTACAATGTAAAGTAGTGAGTGTACAGCTTGTGTAACAGTGTAAATTTACTGTCCCCTCAATAATAATTCAACACACAGCCATTAATGTGTAAACCACTGGCAACAAAAGTGAGTATCTCATTTAACAGTAACATTTCAATTTATTGTGAGATACTGTATGCCATCTTGTTTATATGCTAAAAGTAAATTAGCTAGCTAATGTTACGTGTTCACGGAACTACTTAGTACCTTTGGCCATAATCACCAGTTGTTGTTTTTTTGCTGAGAAGATAGTATGGAGAAAGTCTGGTTTGTCTTCAATGGAAAGAGTCTCGGTGGAGACTGAAATTGAACAGGATTTTTGCTATCTGAAGCCTTTTTTCTTTCATTGTTAACTCTGGAAATTAGACTTTATTCCAGAGTCAACATTTAAACCTACGGATGTCTTGATTTGGCTGGTTTCTTCTTTCTGCTTGGAAGATGAAGTGGAAGTTTCCTCCTTGTTCTTTTATTTTAATGAGTTTTTGTGGGTCAGCAAGGTTCGAGTCAGGGCAGCTCTCTCCTTCTGATTAATAATGCATATCCTACAGGGTGAAATCACATAAAGCAAGCAGCAAGCTTATAAAAACTGTATTCAGCGCTTTTGAAGAGGACTGCATTAGTGTGTATGTAGTTATAACTGTGTTGCTACGACAACACTGCCCAGAAACCCAAAACCTGATTCTTCTGTGCTAGATTTACCAATGAGTTTATATTAGATCTTGCAAATCCTTCAGATTTCTTCAGGTAATATTCCTACAAATTAATTAAAAAGGTTCCTGATGACATTTTTTACCATTCTCCAAATAAATTATGCTGTCTGGACAAGGCTACACTTTAATTTTAGGCACATTTTTGGGTTGCATCATACACTTCTATTCGCACCTACATGGCGGTGTCTAAAGTGTGAGACGCTCCTATAGAAACAGCTGCTTTGAACTTGTGCCCACATCACGCGGTGCCAGCACAAGCACTCTCGGAGTGGCATCATTCCTGGAGGCCCCCCCCCCCCTTCACAGCAACCACATCATCCAGCTACTCGGCCAAAGGACACTCTTGATTTCTCATCTTTATTTCCCTACCCTTTCTTAGTCAGATGATGTCAGGCTTTCTCACATACGCACCTTGTCTAACCCTTCTATTGCTTAGTGAATGTCTTTCACTCTAATTCTTTGGTTTTCTGTATTTTCCCTCCACCCTCCTCTTTCCCTCCCTTTTTCTTCTCTGCTCTCATGTAGCCCCAGCTGGGATGTAGTGTTTAGTATGCTGCCCATGACTCTGTCTTTCCTGCCCCTCTACAGAAAGCGGGACAGGGTGTTTAGCAATAGGGGGAATGTGGGGGTGGGATGTGGCACTGTGGGAGCACAGTTTCCAAGAGACCCTCATCCGGAATCCTCACACTAAGTTTCACCCTTTAAAAGTCTAACCCTGATGGCTCTGGTTGGTGCCCCTTTTTAAGCTTTGTGACTCACAGCTACTGATCCTCATGGCCTTAAGCAATGGCTAGTGTTTTGTATTAGCAGCAGGGAATTACATCACATGGGTCGGAGTGTAGTAATGGCCATGAGATGTTCGGGGACATATCCATAATATCCGTGGTAGATCCTTGAATGAGGGCCTTCAGGAAAGTGGGGGATGGGTGGGTTACTAAAGAAGAGGTTTGGGGAAGTATCAAGCAGAGGGAGGGGAGGTTCCCAGGGCTTTCAGAAGCCATGGGTGAATGGGAAGGCCAAGTTCTGCTTTGTCCAATGGAAGGTCGAAGGCCTTTGGAAAACTGTGGGATGAAATGGAACATTTACAGGACTTTGTGAAAGAGACTAACGTCTGAACCAGTGTCAGCCGAACAGTAATCAATGGAAAAACCTGTATCTCCTACATGTTTTAAAATGTCCATACCACTTTATTTTTCAAGAGTATATTCACTGCTTTAAGGACTCTTGGGAAAGGACATTATTCTGATATAAACAAGACAAGATACTTCTCACATTTACATTTGAAAATTACTGTAAGGGAGCTGGATACAATCCAAGTGATTGAGACTCAAGGATCTAGGGCATAACAGTGGCTCTCTGGCAGCATTGGGAGTTCTTCAGCAATTCAGATTTGCATTCTGATAATCAACTCTGAGCCTTAACCATCGAGCTAGCATTGCTCTGGTAGTGCCACCACCACTGACTAGCCACTCCTCACCTCTTCTGGAGTCCATTGGCTAAGATTATACAGTACTTGGCATCTTGCGAGCTCGTCAACATTTTGCCCCATTCGCATACTCCCATAGTGCTCCCTTGATTCACAATTCACTCTTCCTGCACTGTCATTCATTTCATTCACTTCATTGTGGCCTGAACTATGATTGAGCGGTGGAGGGCTAGAGGGATAGCAGAGGCGCATGAAAAGACTCAACTCTATCTTTGAACCAGTTCTTCTACCCTGGAGGGGATGAAACAGGGGGGAATAACCCAAGTGGGAGAAAGAGACTGTAGGGGGCTGCTTCTTGCCCACTTCTCTTCCAAGACAAAGGGAATAATTAAGGGTGAAATCATAAATTTATTAGCTAGCCCACCAGGCAAGTGAAAGCTTCAGTGTTCTTGTCCAAGACAATGTTTTGGTTGCCCAGAAACCTAATTGACTAGTCTAATGAATGGAGCTAACCTAATGTAATAAAGTGTCATGTTAGGCAGTTAAGTGCATTAATACAGACTAAGAGTAACAAATTAGTATATAATTGTCCTTTTAACGAAGCTCATAAAATGGATAGTTTCAGTACTAAAATCTGATTGGCTGAGCCATATTTGAAACCCTTGTACAAGCCTTGATAAACCTGTGACCGCATCCAAGTAAGTTAGGCTAGTTCTGGATTTTAAACAAGGTCTAAACCAATTAAATAGTTGTACTAATGCCTCATGGACACTACTTGGTTTTCAGAATCTCAGGAATCATGTGGTGCTCACAATACATGACTTTCAACATCTCAACTGTACTGTTTTGTCAGTGTTTCTGTTTTGTCAGTGATCTTCCTGATTTTGAAAAGATGGCCTGTCATCCATGCACGCTGATGAATTCCCCTAAAAAATGTTCTGCCATTTGCCTTATTTTGACCCGGACAACGTGTGTAGTGCAGCAGGTGGTGGGATTCGGAATGAATAGTGCGTACTATAGTTATATCTTTGTTGCACAAGTGTGAAGCACATTTAAGGTAAAGTTTACTAGCACACTAACTATTGTCAATTTAAAATCCATCCATCCAATTTTTTTTTTTGTATTGCTTATCCTACACAGGGTTGTGGGGCACCTGGAGCCTATCCCAGGGGATTCAGTGAACGAAGGCAGGGGACACCCCGGCCTGGGTGCCAACCCATCTCGGGACACAATCACGCACACACTTTCACACCTTATAGACAATTTAGAGATTCCAATCAGCCGTTTTACTGGGGGAGAAAACCAGAGTACCCAGATGGAACCCCTGAAGCACACGTAGAACACACCGGGTGGTGGCGGGAATCGAACCACCAACCCTGGAGGTGTGAGGCGAACATGCTAAACGGTAACCCACTCCCCCTCCCAGTTAGTTACCATACTAAATGAAAACATGTTTTGCCAAAGTCAAATAGGGTAATGTTTTTTTTTTTCTTTCTTTCTATATTTTTATGGTTGTTAAACCTACTAGGAAGGAAAACGAATAGCTGGAACACAAAATCTGCATGTACCTGGTGTCCAGGCTTCTGATTTGTCCACTCTTGAGTGTTTAGTTCTTTTACTTCTGACTCTTGTGAACACCTTAACACTCGTGTTTAACTAGTGTGTAAATGTGAAATGACATGTTTTTAGGAGCAATTTGACGGAAGCAGTCCAATTCTGCACAGATCAGTTTTCTGTGTAAGTTTGGGCAAAATGGACGCTAATCTGTCTATGAAAGACAGCCTAACATGACAGTTAACAATAACGTATGTCTCTTCTGCTTGGGTGCCTTGTCTGTTGTTCTTTTGTCCTATTTCAGGGTGAGAACAGGACGCCAACTGGGGGGGGGGGGGGGT
>JAFFST010001112.1:82667-95830 GCA_022414735.1 Noturus placidus | reverse complement strand
GGGGGGGGGGTCTAAATCATAATGGCACACTCCAGTTTAATTAGAGACTATGGTATTGATGGGGATTTGTGAAATGCTTGTCGTGTCATTGACTATATCCTAAATCTGTGTTATTGACCGAACTCTAACCCGTGACAGTCATCAGCATTTTTGTTCGAAATGTTGATGACTGTAAAACTGTTTAGTAAAAGATCAACACTTTAAGAGCTTGTATCTTGACCGAGTAGAACGCGACACTGTGTGTAGATCTACTCCATGCTAGTGATCCGTCAGTGCTGGTTAGAGAGACGTGAAAGGTCAAGGGTATTGTGGTGGTAGACAACAAATGTGCAAATGTATGAAACCGTATTGTGTGCATGACACATACTGAGATGTGTGTATAAATATACCAGATATGACATATTAGTTAGCTCTGCAAACCAGTTCAAGCTCATTTTAAGGTTTATTCCTGTTTTGATCTGTGAAATGGTTATTGCAAGAAGTGTTTGCTCAGTTGCGTGCATGCCACTTCTTGTGGCTAAAGCCTGTGTGGTTTCTATAGAGATGCAGCCCACATGACGGTAGATGCCCTGACAGCAGGCCTCTTCTATATTAAGACACTTCTGTCTGTGTCACCACAGTTATGCGATAATCAAACAACCACTGACTAACTGTTAGAAATGACCAACTCCATGTGCAGAAGTGGACAAATTGTTAGTCCCGGCACCTGAGACGAGCAGATTACAGATCAGTTTTTCATTCACAGGGCAAGCAGCTGGTGGTGTGTAAAAAGTTTTGGGGTTTTTTTCCTGTTCTCTTCACTCGTCTAACAACCTGAGAATAAAAACACTTCCTGTTAATCTTCGCATAATAACTGTTTTTATTTGATATGTTTGTTAAAATGTAGTGCACAATTGGTTCATTATATTCCTTGTTGGTTCATACACACCTTGATGCTGTGGCGCGTGCTACTTGTTTTCCCATCCCCACAAGGACATGGTCTGGCTCTTGTTCGGAACTATTTTCACGAATCTTTCCAGAATCAGGAACATGAAGCAATGTGTAAACAGTGAGAACCGTAGGCCAAATCAGTTTAGGTCTTTACATGTGACAAGAGAACCACATTTTACAGCCCACGCCTCATGTTGTTGCTTTGCTGGTCCATATGCAGTTTGTGTGGTTTCTTCTGCTAGATCTAGGGTTTGGAGTCTATGGCTCAGCTGAGTTGATTCACATAGAGTTCCATGTTTCTATGTTAATACAACCCCTGTGTAAAATGTAAATACCAACAGAATGCAGTGATTTGTAAATCTCCCATATATTGTTCACAATAGACATAGAAAGGCACCATCAATGCTGAAAGGTATATACAGGTTTTAGAGCAACATGTTTCCATCAGATTCCATCTCTTCTTTACTTCTGACTGATTCTGCATCTGTAATATACTCTTTTTATACGCAGTCATGTTATTGACCTGTTGTCCATAAACCTAATTAGTTACAAAATCTTCTTCCAACTGTTTCTTTTTAGTAACACTTACTTTTCCAGCCTTTTGTTGACCCTGTACCAACTTTTTTGAGACATGTTGCGGCCATCAAATTCAAAATTACCTTTTTGGTTTTTTTTCTTAAAATGGTACATTTTAATCGGGTTTATATGTTCTATTGGGAACAACATATGGGTTTGAGATTTGCAAATCATTGCATTCTGTTATTATATACATTTTAAACAGCGTCCCGACTTTTTTGGAATTGGGGTTGTAAATGAGACACTTTAGTTCGGCAAGTACTTGGACCCTTTTTTTGCTTCACTCACAAGTCAAGTTAATTCAAGCAAAAGAGCAATGGCCTAATGTCAATAAAGTCATTTGTAATGTTTACCTTATTAGTATTCTGACAGTCTGTGTTTTTAATTTAAAAAAATTAAATAAAAAAGTTAAACAAGTTGAATTGCTTTTCAATGCATCTTTTCCTTCCATTTTTGATAGTAATTTCTAAAGTGTTAATGTATTTTTCCACAAAAAAAAGACCCCAAACACGGATGACTTGCATTTGTTATTTAAGGCTGAGATAGCGGGATGAACATTTGCGCCTCTGATATGGAAATCATATTTATGCAGTCGAACCCTCTGATGCTTTCCAAAAGACCAGAAGCCTTTGCTGCAAAAATATGCTCTTCATCCAGTCATATTGCCAAGGAGGCAGCATACTCCCCATACCAGAGAATTCCACCCGGACCTCACCCCTCCTCCCCTAAGCTGTCTGATTCCAACCTTGATTACAAGTGTCTGCTTGCTGTCTCTTCCACTTTTATTCAAAGAGGCTAAGCTATCTGAATAATCGTCCTTAATTGAACTGTACTTCATTTATTAAGGGTAATCACTGTTTTATGCTGAAAATAATTCCAGACACCATTACTGTAGAGGCATTGACAGCTTAAGGGTTTACATTCTGCCTTAGACCCTTAATCAAGATGGTCTAGCTGTCAATATGTAAGCTTAGATCAGCTCTTTGGTTGGATTGCAACTTGTCTCACTCAAGCAAAAATTAAGATATTACAGTAAGCAAACTTTTTATTATTTTTTTTTCCGAGAAGGTAGAGCTGGGCAATGCAGCAGTATAATACTGATTTATATATTGGAGGTAGGGATGTCTCATTACATTTACATTTATTTATGTAGCAGACGCTTTTATCCAAAGCGACTTACAAATGAGAAAATACAAGCAAAGCGATATATCGAGCAGAGAACAATACAAGTACTGCTAGTGGATTGTCCACTAATCCACTAACCGTGGGGTTGGTGGTTCGAATCCCGGCCCGGGTGACCCCATGCCGAAGTGTCCTTGGGCAAGACACTGAACCCTAAGTTGCCCCCGATGGCAAGCTAGCACCTTGCATGGCAGCTCTGCTACCATTGGTGTGTGTGCGCTCTCATTTGTAAGTCGCTTTGGATAAAAGCGTCTGCTAAATGAATAAATGTAAATGTAATGTACTGCTACTATACAAGACCCATTAATTGAGTTCTAGAAGAAGCAAAGTATGCAGAGTAGAGGTGTAAGTGCAATTTTTTTTTTGTCACAATACCAAAAATCTAGTGGTCGGTACCGATACCACCAAAAGTACACGATGCTCCATACCAAAGTCGACTCCACGGTGTGGTTAAAAAAAAGAATAATAAAAGAAAAACTCTCCTGGAGGAAAACCTCATCTGGCTGATACTGGCAAAGAGAGAGGAGGGAGGGGGGGAAGGGGGGTATTTTAGTTATCAAACACTGTCCGACAATGAGTCGAGGTGCACTCCTAAACGCGTACACACACATACCTTATACTCTGAATGCAAGCATTAGTTTAAATTCACTGATATTGTGGCAGGCCAAAATGATTTATTAAAAGCATGAATATGTGAATAATTATTAGTGACATTAGGCTACATTTAGCTGACAGGACACTGGCTGAATGGCGATGCATGGTGGCCCATTAGGATGTACCGTATTTTCCGCACTATAAGGTGCACCATAAGGCGGATTATAAGGCATAGTCTCAATTATGGGGTCTATTTCTGTACTTGACCAATGCATAAGGCGCACTGTGTTATAAATCGCATACGGTTGTTACGCCAACCAAAGTCGCACAACATTTTTACAGATTTGGGAACTCAGTCCACACATAAGGCTCACCGGATTATTAGGCGCATGACCGATTTTTGAGAAAATGTAAGGCTATTAGGTGCGCCTTATAGTGCGGAAAATACGGTAGTTTATAACATCGCAACGTGTTCGTGTCGTTAAAAAATAACTGGCTATCGCAAACGTTACATGGAGCATAACGTTAGCTGGTTTCATGGCTACAATGCCAGCTGAATCAAACATATAATATAGGACCGACTTTCAGGTGCTTTGCCAAATTCCAAGTGTTTCCTCGCTTCGTTTGAAATGAACAATAGCATCGGTTGCTCACCAGAAACCGATATTAGCTTTCCTCTATTTTCCTCTCAACGAGTCGTGGCGGAACTAAAGTTGTTATGCTAAACTAATCTTCTGTAGTTTTTCCCGTGGGCTTGTAGGCGTTCTTCTTCTTCTTCACCACTTGTGGACCGACTAAAACACTTGCGCATATTTGATGCCCCCATCAGGTCCGTAAGAATCGCGTTCGTTACAAACGGTACCAACAGTACTGCAGGAAAAACAAGTAGTCACGTTTTAAGAATGTTGATACCGACTTGGTACCGAAGTGTCGGTACTCGTGACATCCCTAATTGGAGGTAGCTGATTTAATGTTAATTTTTCGCCGAATCTTTCAAATTGTACATTGCGTTTTCATTGCATACATTTGTTTTGTTGCAATTGAATAAATGTAGTGAACTCCGGTTTTCATACTGTTGCTAGCAGTAATACATATTGTCGCATATTATTTATCATAGAAATTGTGATCATTGTGATACGACAGTTATTTTGCTCCCATGTATAATTACAAGTATTTTAATTAGTTACAGTTATATGTATTTCTGTGCTAAAAATATTTGTATTAGTTATGATCATGCAATCTGTTGCTTTAGAAAAGGGTAAAGCTGCTGACCAAAGCATAAATAGTGGAAGTTTTGCTTCAACTGACAACACAGCCATACAAAAATATAACTAGGTGTTTATATATATATATATATATATTAATATATAATTTAAAAAACACCTAGTTTATATATATATATATACACACACACACAAATGATAAGACGTCCAAGCATGTTTTTGTTTTGTTCATCACCAAGCTTCCACTCTTGGGGCCCTTGATTAAGACCCTCTCTGCTCTAAGAATGCCGTATCATGGCTGATCAACATTCTGACCAAAGCGTCCTAACAAGCTGGGATATGTAAAGTGTACATGTGACAAAATAAAGGCTGCTTCTTCAAATGTTTTGTGAGACCGTGATCGTGTAATTATATATTGCGCGTAAGGCATCTGACAAATAAAATGCTTATTTATTGAATAAATTAATTAATCTAGTTGTTTTGTTTTTCCTAAAACATTTCTAATCGGATGTCATTAAGGAAGTGAAGCGGTGTTTACGCTGATGTTTTGCATATTTCAGTAACGTACACTGATCAGCTTTTTTTTTAGATTTGTGAAACTGTGCTTCAACTGTACTAAAGTTCACTTCTGTGTCTTTTACTCATGGAGTGTAAAGCTTCTTTTTTTTCTTGTGTACTGGAGTTACAAGTTTTACAATGGAGAAAAATCCTAAAGTAATGAAAGTTTATGACCACCAGTTGCCATAATCCAAACTTAATCATCTGCTTTACAAAACACTTGGACCAGACTGACCCATGGATATTTATTGAAGTTGAAGCACCACCAAAATGGCGTTATTGCAACACTCCCTTGATCATAAAACATTTTTTTTTTTTTTGTAGCCTGCTTCATTTATAATGTCATGAGACGACGCCTGTGATCAGGTCAGACTTTGAAAAACTTGTTTTGTAAGATTGAACTGAGGGGAAACTTTTACAATATTTATCACAAACAAGTCATGTTGTACAGAAATATCTGACTTTTTAAGCTGAATTATATTGTGATTTTTGGGCGCACGGTGGCTTAGTGGTTAGCGCGTTCGCCTCACACCTCCAGGGTCCAGGGCTCGAGCCCCGCTGGGGCCATGTGTGTGCGGAGTTTGCATGTTTTCCCCGTGTGTCGGGGGTTTCCTCCGGGTACTCCGGTTTCCTCCCCCAGTCCAAAGACATGCATGGTAGGCTGATTGGCGTGTCTAAAGTGTCTGTAGTGTATGAATGGGTGTGTGTGTGTGTGTATGTGATTGTGCCCTGCGATGGACTGGCACCCTGTCCAGGGTGTACCCCGCCTTGTGCCCGATGCCTCCTGGGATAGGCTCCAGGTTCCCCGTGACCCTGAAAAGGAGTAAGCGGTTGAAGATGGATGGATGGATGGATGGATATTGTGATTTTTATTACTTTTATTATAACTGCATTTTGGTTTATTTATGTCTGACCAGTACCTGTATTCGCCATGACATGGCCATTGAAGCTGGTATGGCAATAAACCCAAATACAAACAAACAAGCATAAAACTCTGGTGTCACAACGTTTGTTTGTTCGGTAATAGGATTTGGGTGTAAGAGCCGGTTTGCGTTTATTGTCCACTTACATTTATTAGGAACACACCTGAACATTTATGCAATCAGAACATCAAGTGGCAGCAGCACAGTGCATAAAAATCCTGCCGCTACAGGTTCGAGAGCTTCAGTTAACATTTAGCGTAAAACACCAGAAACTGAACAGATTAAAAACATCAGTCTTTTTTACAATCTTCAGCCGTCTTGGTTTGGTGCGCCTGTGCCTTCTGTAGTCTCGGATTTCTGTTCTTAACTGACAGGAGTGGAACTTGATGTGGTCTTCTGCTCTTGTAGGCCATCCGTTTCAACATATTATGTTCTGAGATGCTTTTTTTGGCTCATCAGGGTTGTAAAGAGTGGTGATTTGAGTTAGCCGTCTTGTATACTGGAGCCAGTCTAGCCATTCTCCTGTGACCTCTCAACCTAAACCGATTCTCACTATATGTATTGTGGGGTTTAAAAAATGTATATTTTCAAAACCATTCTGTGTCAAATTGTAGAGACTGCTGTATGTGAAAATCCCAGGAGATTATCAGTTTCTGAAATAATCAAACCAGCCTGTTTGGCACCAACAACCATGTCATGGTCAAAGTTATTGACATCACTTTTTTTCTTTTTCTTTTTTTCCCCTCCAAATTCTGATGTTTCATGTGAACATGAACTGAAGCTCTTGAACTGTATTTGGATTGTATTGCATGTATACAAGTAGTAAAACTGTATGATTTGAAACTTTTATTTAATCCTGTAAATCAGTTTGAAGGTTCAGAATGGCTGCCATTATAGCTTCTGGTATCATAATGTACTTACGCTTTTTTAAAAAATATTTTTTATAACAGTAGGTCGTTCTGTTCGTGAAAACAGATAGACTACAGCCGATTGTCTGTCTGTAGATCTGTGTGGATTTGATTCCCTCAAATGAGTCCTTTCTGTATCAGGACATAGTAATTTGTTTATTTATGGTCTCTTATCAGTAAGGAGACTTTCAGCCATGGTCACATGACCTCTGAACATTTCCTGTTCTCTATTTCTTGTGATGCAATTTCTGCCCAAGAACTGTGACATACTCAAAATGATGCATGTCTGGTTGACTGTGTAATTCATTTTCACTGCCATAAATGGTCTGCTTGGGGGTTTATTGCTCCAACTTTTTGTCTTTTGTCTTTACATTTGATCTCACAGTGAAATCATTAAAATGGCCTTTATTCTCCCCTTTTTGTGTGTGTGCCAAGTGTCAGGACCCCACTGGGTTCGGAAATGCGTCGTGTTTATGCGAGCAATGAGCCTGACAGAAATGCCTGGTAAGTGTACCTTCCTCTTCACCTGTACTTCATGAACGCAGATTGGGGTTCAACAACTCAATTTATAATCATCAGCAACTGAACCAAGCAATGGAAATTATACATAGACTAATTATCATCCTGTGCTCAGTATTTTCCACTATATGTTTGATGAAGTAAAAAAAAACTGGTTAAAAATGTAAATGTCCGTATTCTACAAGAAGCGGCGTTCATACAAAATTCAAATTTATGCCAAATAAAGCTGGTGGTATACTTTTAAATGACCAAAGAACAAAATGCAAGCGAACCACTGCAGACACTCAATCCTCATTATATTAAAAAAGAACCACGCGAAATGGGTTTGAAAATTAAGTCGACTTCATAACACAATTTTAAGCATGTTGTTCGACTTTAAAAGCATCCCAGATGCCAGCACCTATGGTTTTGCTTTATTTCAGATTAGTTTGCCTGACGTTCACTGAAATGGAAAGAGCGCAGGACATGAAAGACAATTGCTTCCGTTAGCTTTTATTTCACTTTGCTTTAGGTACATCTTGACTTACTCTAGGTGAATTTTGACCTTTTTGAATTCTTGAGGTTTGCGCTTGTTAGCCAATAGTAACCAAGTGGGTGGGACTGTGAGCTCTTTGCTCAGTAAAAAAAATAAAAAATTGAGGAGACTCACTGTCGTCTTAGTGTTGCTTGGCAGACATTGTTAAAATAAAAAAATGAGCCGTCTCATCCACTAGGCTTGTCTCGTTAGCAGTATTCGAATGTCTGAGAATGCAGGAAGGTGTACAAAAAGATTCGCTTGTTTATTTTTTGTAAGATAAGAATTAGAGAATATGATGGTATCACTTTTGGTGGTATGAGGTTTTTCCTCAAATGTGTTTTGCTACAAACACTGAGGAAAAACCACCAGAAAACCAACGGCGCCTGGATTCAAACTGCGACTCCGTCTAGTGACGCAAAAGGTCATGTGGGATGTCCCAGAATTGACGTTCAGCGGTTTTCTTTTCAGGTTATCCCACACCAAGTTGATCTTAATGAAGTGATGCTTTAAGTCTTTTTCATTTAGTATACCACCAGCTTTTCTCTTATCGAAGTATTCACAGCCACTGCTTTTTTTATTTTTATATTTGCCAAACATTTCTTAGACTTTTCAGAAGACATTATCTGGAATATTGACACTATGTTTTGGCATTCATAATGTTAGTTACTGATTTCATCCCTAAGCTAACAATGCTCCTGAATTTATGACGTTGCCATGACTCCGCTATTGACTTAAGGTTCACTTGCTGTCCTGCTGAAATTTGAACCCAGATCTGCCCGTGCCTGTTGATGTGCATGTTGTCTCCACATATTTGTGTGATGTATGTGTGTATGTGCATGTTTGTCACTTGTGAGTTTCGTTTTTGTGTGTTGTGCTTGTGCTCCTGCAGTGTGCTGTCTAATCCCTCCAGAATGTACAGTTGTTCTATAGCAGTACTACCAAGTTCTCTATATGGGCCCGTTCTGAGGATAAGGCTTTGTGTATATTTAGCATTGAAGTGCTTCCTTGTTTCTTCTAGGCAAAGGTATCTGTGCTTAATTGACTGGAAGTGGCTTCTGTAGTGGTTTTATAATGGGAAGTTAGGGACATGTAGTAGCTTAAGCAAAAACATTCACTGCACTACAGGACCGACCACCAACAGTACATTTAAAAATATATATATATATTATTTATTTGACTCAATTTGCCAACAACTAACATGTTTATTAAAAGATCTAATTTAGTAAAGTTTACCCAACAAAATTTCTGATATTTTTTTACAGACTCTATTGGTTAATTATTTGCCATCTTGTTTCTTGATAACGTTATGTTGAGTATTATGCATTTTCTAATAACTGCTTTAGTACTCGTATGCTACAGCAATTTGCTAACCCTAACATTTGTAACATGTTGTGGAACATCAGAACAATTTGGTCTTGCCAATTCCCAACCCCTATCATACGACAGCTACCAACCGGGGAGGGTTGGTACAAACATGTACTTCCACCAAGACATATAAAGCCAACCTCCACATCTGGAGCTCATGCTGTGTCTCAGGGCAGGTAACACACTCGAAGGAAATCAATATCTGTCCTCTTCCACATACATGAGCTCACACTCGCCCAGGATTGGCTAGTGTCACTGTGATTGACTGGGGAGAATTTTTACTATCGAAGTGCTAACATATTATATAACAAGCACTAGGGTCAAAGCTGTGCTGTTCTAGGTAATTGCTCAATAGCTTATGAATAATTAGTATAAATATCAAATCAAGCACTTCCTAAACTTGCATCCAGTCATCATAAAGTAACGCAGGGATGACGTCATTTTGTTCTGCCAAAAACCGGAATAGAGTTAGCATTTTAGCCGTTCGGTTCCATTGTCCCGAAGTCAATGGGTTGTTTGAATGGGATTTTGGTTAAAACCATGAAATAAGTTCTGTGGTGAACACAAGCTAAAAAATATTTTCACGTTTTATTCTGTGACAAAATACACCAGTAATACCCCACTCGTGAGTTTCTTTTTTTTTTAAAAAGCTTTTATCCATCCATCCATCCATCCATCTTTTATGTGTATTGAAAAAGGCGACTATTAACAAGTTGCTAAATGGGACTACAGACGTTGTCGGGGACATTAAACGTCATCACAGATAAACTGGTTGGAGTAAATCCACAGAGTACATCCGTATTATGGAAAATGTTTGAAATCAAGTTTGGAATGGTTATTAGAAGCTTGGTAATAGTGAAGTCGTGCGACCGTGGTGTAGTTTGTTTCTAGCATACGGTTTAGCTTTTATTTCTGCTGATTGTATTTAGGCTTCAAACTTCATAAAAGTTCTGTTGATTTGTGAAAATTATCTTAATGGACAAAACTTGCAAAACTTTTGTTGATCACAGAGCTTTTTTTTTTTTTTGCAATAATCCAAAAGCCTGTGGGAAAATCCTATCGGGTTTTTGTCGAGGGAACCAGTGTGACGCTAACTTCCAGGTTTCGGTACAAAGTGACGTCATCCCTGCACAACTCTATTGGGTGATTTGGCTGCATCTCTTCTTCTGTAAACACTGTTATTGCCTTTACTGCATTCGCCTGAGTTGTTTTCATTTAGTTGCATATTGTTGTATTTGATTGCGTATTATAATTTGGTTGATGGCAATTTTATTTTTACTTATCCTATAATTTAGGTTAAATTTTCTTTTATATTTTGCTTCAACAAGAAGCAAGTACTTTAAGGACCAGTCTAATTTGATGCACCGATTTGTACATTAGCAGGAATGTAGCACAACATGGAGGTGAAAGCAGCGGTCTGTTTATTTAAATGTGAAAGTGCCGTAAAAATATGTTGTCCCTAAAATCAGTGAATTATCGTGATCTCAGTATTGATCAAAATAATCGTGATTATGGTTTTGGCCATAATCGTGCAGCCCTACTTCAGATGTTATAAACGTATAGATTTGTCGGGTTGCTCAGCAAGGAAAGTGTCATATGAGCGACTCCACCTCATTTCACCCAGAACAGCTGAGGAGCCACAATTGTGGAATTGACCCCAGTTCAGATCGCACTTCATCACATCAAATATTCAACAGGTGCCTGGGCGTGCATCGGTGACTGCAACGAGGAGCAAGTGAAGGAAAACGGGGCATTTGTAAAGAAGGGAAAAAAGTTTGTAAGAGCAGAAAATGCTATCACACTGAAAAGTGTACGTCTTGGTTCCAGTAATGTAAGTCAGGCGATCGAGTGTAGAACAATGGCAGAGATGCATGACGAGATGACGACAGACGGTGGATGACACCGCAATCGTGGCCACTGTTTCTGACCTTTTCCGCCAGCCTTCAGAATGTTCAAGAAGAAAGGGATGCTCAAGGTACCACCCTAGGACCATTAGGATTTCTCTTTTTGGTGTCATTTAAATGTTATCATGTAGTGGAGTGGTAGTGTTTGTTTACTCTTATTGAATACTGAATAATAGGCTAATCATCTGCAATACAGTTACTGTCTTGTTTTGTGGAATTTTAACTCCATGTAACCTGTAGCAGCTGTTTAGTGAAGATACATTCCGGTAATCCACTGTACCACAAAGCCTGACTGAGAAACCCGACCTTGCTACAGCGAACGGGTGTGGGGTTACTGCACATACTGCAAGATGCCAGCTTACACTGCGTCCTGGCACGCTGGTAAAAATGCCTTTGTAATTTATACAATTTGGACAATTTAGATTGAGTAGACCAATCTATAGAAGTTGCCAACTATAATCATAGAAGTGTTGTCTGTAGTGATCTCCACCATCATTATGCTATAAAAACTGCAGAAGCTCAGCTTGTACGTTAGGACCCACGAGAACAATGACCGTTTGCAAACATACTAACTAGTCAATATTGGATGTTTGCCTCAGAGCGATATTTGAATTGGTGTATTGATAACCGATAATCTGGAGTGTACGAATGCCCGTCAGACAAGTGGAAGCCCCAGTGTGCTGCCCAGTCCCGTGTTTTGGTTGCCTAAGAACGTAATTAGGTTTGGGAGTTTGATCTTGAGAGCTTTGGCACATTTATGACTCAACTCAGCTTCTGTATTCTACACAACAGTACCCAGGTATTCAGTTTATTGGAGCATGGCAGATTGCTTGGCGTAAACCATTCTCTGCTCGCTGTATGTTTTGCATACGACACTGCCTCCGTCCCATGTATTTTTGTATGAGTTGCAGGTGGCAGTTGGATTTTATTTTACCCTCTATTCCTGCTCTGTTTGGGCAACGAAGGCTGAGAAAAATGTTACTAAGAAGAATGTGCCCTGTTCCAGTGCACAGACTTGGGATACTCTAAGCGCATTAACGGGCACCATTTGGCAAAGCGATTCCCATGAGGCTTGACATGAATAAAGTAAAGTGAATTCGAGAACCGTGATGAGAAGGAGTGCTCATCCGACTTTATGTGGCAATGGTGTTAAGTCATTTCAGTGTTCATACAGGGCATTGTACTTTGTGTAGGACGTAGTGTGTCTTCTTTCTTATTTTGTAATAGTCAGTGCATACTTTCGCTCCAGTGTATATGTCTGGTATACCGTATTATCCACACTATAAGGCGCACTTAAAAGCCTTAAATTTTCTCAAAAATCGGCTGTGCGCCTAATAATCCGTTCCGCCTTATGTGTGGACTGAGTTCCAAAATCTGTAAAAATGTGCGACTTTGGTAAAGGCTCCGCTTGATTGACTGTCAGACTATTTCCCGCTGACACAGGGACGTAATACGTACACTACGCACGCTGGCAGCGATAAACCAATCAGAGAACATTATGTAATATGTACAGTACGTACGCTTATCTCCGCCACGCCTCCGGTAGGTATACTACTGGTATGCTGCAAAACAACATTTGTTGAATAAAGTTCAACTTAACTCACTGTTTTGCTTCCGTTACCTTTTTTTTTTGTAGACTGTTGTCACGAAGTTGGAGGCAATAAGTAAGTGCAGGAGAACCGTCTTTATTTAAGAACAAAACAAACATAAACAAGCACCGCTTAGCATCCCCAGCTAAGGCTAACCATACTGGCTTCAGCTAACCATACTAGCTTCATTCAGCAAGCACTCAGACAGACCTTCAAACAAAGAAAAATACTGCGCAATGTGCTCTTAGCCCCGAGGGGTTTAAATACCCAACATAATCAAACCAAACATGACACAGCTGGGATATATCACTGAATCCAAAACAATTTGTCACGTGTCTAGAGTTAGTTCATGCTGAGGTGCCATCTGCTGGCCGA
>JAFFST010001112.1:43446-74250 GCA_022414735.1 Noturus placidus | reverse complement strand
ATGCCTCCTGCGATGGACTGGCACCCTGTCCAGGGTGTACCCCGCCTTTTGCCCGATGCTCCCTGGGATAGGCTCCAGGTTCCCCGTGACCCTGAAAAGGAGTAAGCGGTTGAAGATGGATGGATGGGATTGGATAGTTTCCTCATATTTTTTGAGGTAAATGAACTTATCCGGTTTTACAAAGTGCGTGAGAAGATAAGACCTTGTTCTTTTTTTTATTACTATTTATTTATTTATTTATTTATTTACTTACTTATTTTAGGAGCTAGCGTTTTCCGGACTCCCTCATGTTTAAGATCTCGCAAGAATTTCAGTACGAACGTTATTCCGTGCCGTTTATCCTGAACGCTACAGGATGAAAGGTTTTGTTGTTTCCAAACCAGTATTCCAAGCTGCTGCAGAAGAGCGCTTGTACCGTAGGTTGTGCTGCAGTCTTCCTCCGCAGTGCACCGCTCCAAACGCACACGTTTACGCAGACGTGTCAGATCTGAATATAGAATATCAGTCCCGACTTTCCCTAAATATACATTATTGACGTTAAGGTTTTTGCATGCAGTTCCCAAGCAACTTTCCTGATCTAAATATAAGTGTCACGTCTATAAAGCTGGAATAGCTCTTTCGAACAAGGCTTTGGATATTATTTATTTATTTACTTATTTATTTACTCTATTATTTATTTATTTATTTATATTTTTTTTTTACGGCTGCATGAATGCGTGTGTCAAGAAATGTCCAGGCTAGAGGCTTGATGTGGAGAATGTTCAGTGAGGGAGGACTGCGCTGCAGTGTAGAGGAGGAACATCTCCAGGGCTGATGCACATTGTGTCTGACACGCGCGTGCACACACACACACACACACACACACACACACACACACACACACACACACACTCACTCTCTACATTTGAAGAGGAAGAGCATCAGTCAGTATTGCTGTTTCGCTGCCATTTGGCATAAATTGCTTTCTTGCTCAGAGGACTGTGTCATGATTTTAGATGTACACTACAGGTCTGTGGGCACCTCTACGGATACACACACACACACACACACTAACGTGTAGATGTAATACTTTTCTAATGTTTTTTTAAAGGTTAACTCCCTTGAACTGAAACCACTCAACCCTCCATAATGGTTTTTATTCACTTCCACTAAAGGATAATTAAAGCAGAAGAGAGCGTTATTCTGTGAATACACTGATTCTGTATAATGACTGCACCGCTCAGAGGTACTACTCGTAGCTTTACACGAATCCAGCGAGAGGAAGTCAGGGTCTCGGGGTGGAACAGCGAGAGCAGTCGGATTGCACGCATTTCTGTCATCTCGTCTTCTCTCGGCACTGTTCATCTATTCTTGTCTTGTTTCTTCATGTCTCGTCTCTTCTTTCTTTATCTTCTCGTCTCTTCCTGCTCTTTCTCTCCTCTTATTGCTTCTTCTGGTCTCTTCTCATCTATCCTTGCCTTTTCTATCTCTTCTCGTCTTGTTTCTCCGATTTGTTCTCTTTTTTTTTTTTTTTTCTCATCACCTCTTGCAACTTCTTGTCTATTCTTTTATTTCTTCTTTCTCCCTCTCTCTCTCCCTCTCTCTTTCTCTCCCTCTCTTTCTCCCTCTCTCTCCCTCTCTTTCTCCCTCTCTCTCTCTCTCTCTCCCCCTCTCCCTGCTCATCTGAGCTTTTCTCTACACTTCTCCTCTAGTTATCTTGCTTCTTCTCATCTTGTCTCCTTTGTCTTCTTGTTACTTCTTGTCCTGTCTTCTTTTTCTTCTTGGCTCCTCTCATCTATTCTCGCTTTTTCTATCTCTCCTCATCTCGTCTCAGCTTGCCACATCTCATTTCTCCTTTTTCTTCTTTCTTGTTCTAGTCTTTGATCTCGTCTCTTCTCTCCGCTTCTCCTCTAGTTCCTTATCTTCTCGTCTCTCGTTGTCTCATCTTCTGTCTTATATCTCTTCTCATCTCACTTCTTTTCCTCTAGTTTCTTCTCGTCTTGTCTCTTCTTGCCTTTTCTCATCTCTCCTTTTTCTTCTTTGCTGTTCTTGTCTCCGATCAGCTCATCTTTTCTTGCCGCTTCTCCTCTAGTTCCTTACCTTCTCGTCTTGTCTCGTTTCTTCTCGTCTCATTTTTTCTTATGTCTCTTCTCTTCCTTCCTCACTTCTTGTCTCTCCTTGCCTCTTCTCGTCTTGTCGCTTCTTGCTTTTTCTCACCTCTCCTTTTTCTTCTTTCCTGTTCTTGTCTCTGATCATCTCGGCTCTTCTTGCCTCTTCTCCTAGTTCCTTACCTTCTCGTCTTCTCTCACCTCTTCTTTCTTCTCATCTCGTCACGTTTTCTTTTTGCTTGTGCTCACCTCTTCTCTCTCGTCTCATTTCTTCTCCTCTAGTTTCTTACCTTCTCGTCTCGTCTCGTCTCTTCACGCCTCTTCTTTCTTCTCATCTCATCTCGTCACGTTTTCTTTTTGCCTCTGCTCACCTCTTCTCTCTCGTCTCATTTCTTCTCCTCTAGTTTCTTATCCTCTCTCCTTTCCTCCCTTTTTAAAATCGTTTGCTCAAATCCTCTGAAACTCACTGGCTTCCCCTTGTAACCCAGCAGCGAGAGCAGAGAGTTAGAGGAAGCATTTGACTGGGCCTCTTTTGTTCACTTCACGTGCCCTGCGCCAGGGCGAGCGCCACTTTCTTCTTGAATTTCAGCACGGGGGATTCCACAACTCTGCTTTATGTATGTATTTATTTATTTATTTATTTATTTAACTAGTTTATGCCACAGTTATTTTCCCCACTCAGGAAGAAGTTATTGCTCAGCTGTTTCAGGTCCAGGAATTTATCATGGTTCCACAGACCTGTAGGATCCTGATGCACTGTAATTCAGACCAGTCCATTATGTGGTGTTCTGTTGATAAAATCAAAATTAAATGAAATTTTTAAAAAATCTCAAATTGAGTGCTTCACAGGCTTTGGTGATTAAGGGGAAGCTGATGAAGGCCAGAAGGATGTGAAACAGATCGCTGTGCGGGGGGTTGTTTTGCAGGGATCTTCCCATTTCCTCTAACCGACTTTTGATTTTCAGAATGACTTGTACTCTAAAAGATTATTGCGAACGAACAGAAATCTACGGAAGCCCTACGAGGCCATGCATCTTTCTTTCTTGTTTTTTTTTGCATTTTTAACATGAGAAAATCTCGCGCCTTTTGAATGCAACTGGTGCACGTTGGCGTCTTCGCCGTCATAAATTTAATAACTGCCCGCTGTAGACCTGGAATTTATCTCCGCATTAAGAGAGAGGGGTGTCCCAGAGGAGAACCAGGGTCACTGTATTGTCTCAGACGAAGAAGTTGTAGATCTGACAGCCGCCTTCTCAAGTGTCTGACACTAATGTGGAAATCGTCAATCACTGAAAGACACGGAGCTATTTCAGCTTGAGCGATCAAAGTTTAAGAAAAACAAAGATTTTCTTCATCCACGATGCTGTAGGATTGCGTGAAGCTTTAGCTGCCTCCAGAAGAATAAAAACATGTTCTGTCTATCACGAGAAAGTTCAGTCGTGATCACGTGAAAACAACTTTTTGTTCTGTAGAGATCACGAGAAAAAAGAAACAATATGCACGATCTCTTAGGGCTTCCAGAGAAATCTGAATTTTTGGACTCTTACGTGTGTGTGTGTGTGTGTGTGTGTGTGTGTGTCCCATCAGCTTCAGTTTGCTAGTGAACAAAGCGATGCTAGCTGGAGCGCAGCCAATGCCAAAGACCTCGTCTTCCTCGTGCAGGTCTCCTGCCAGGTGAGCGCTGATGTATATTCTGTTTATTTAGCAACATTTGTTAACCTTCTCATCTCCACCCCCCCACCCCCCAAAAAAAAACTTTAGTTTAACCTCGTCACTTTTTTTAACCACACTCGTTTATGCACCCTTAATATTAATTTCCTTCTTTCCTCATTTTTCACCCTTCCTCCTCTCTGTATACAGGGTAAGATGTGGATGGTGCGCCGCACGTACGAGGAGTTTCGCACCCTGGATGCTCACCTGCACCAGTGCATCTATGACCGGCGTTACTCCCAGCTCCTGCCCCTGCCATCACTTTGTGAGCTTGGGGACAGAGTGGAGGTAAGAAGCGAACAGATGGCACCCTTTAACTTGCTAACAGTTTATATAGGCCAGGTTGTATGGCATCAGTATTTGGTCATGTGACTATCGTGATTATGGATCAAGCATTGCCTTTCTCTCTTGTGTTAATCGTAATTTTGTAAGCTCTCTCTCTCTCTCTCTTCTATCTATCTATCTATCTCTTCCTTTGCCTCTCTTTCTCTCTCTCTCTCTATCTATCTCTTCCTTTGCCTCTCTTTCTCTCTCTCTCTATCTATCTCTTCCTTTGCCTCTTTCTTGCTCTCTCTCTCTCTCACTCACTCACTCACTCACTCACTCACTCTCTGTTCCTCAGCTCTTCACTCCCATGCTCTCCGAGTACCTGAGCCGTCTCTCCGTGATCGTGGACAGTAAGCTGAACTGTGGGCCCGTGCTCACTTGGATGGAGGTGAGGCATGCATACTGCCCTGTACAATAACATGAGCTCATTGGCTGTGTTTTATAGTAACGTAACGTTTATGGAAGGAGTCTCCAGTGTCAGAGGAAACGCTGTAGTAAACATAAAACACGTCACACCACTCAGTCTTTGATTACTGTCCTCTAACATCAGCATCATTGCTGTGCTCTTTTCTGGAGTTATTAGAAGGATTTGGGGAAGAAAGGGAAATATGTTTGTTTCTATACACAATAAAAAGAGGTCGAGACCCTGATAATTTTGCATTTCTGCATTAATTTATTTTTTTTCTCTATTTGTTTGTCTGGTAGCCTGCTGTAATTTTGCAGACTATCTATAAGTGTATTTTATTACAGGAGGGAAAATTTTATTTGAGGTTTATCAATTCATTTATTTATTTATTTATTTATTGGTGAAGTGCCGCAGCATCTAACTAATCTCTTATAGACAGATCATATATAAGGCGTCATCGGTGTCTTTCAGATCGACAATCATGGCAATCGGTTTCTGCTAAAGGAAGAGGCGTCTTTAAATGTCCCAGCGATCGCAGCAGCACACGTCATCAAGCGCTACACAGCCCAAGCCAGTGACGAGATTTGTATTGAGGTAAATGTGCATGTTGAAGGCACCATTCAATTCTATTATAACTTATCCAGAGGAAAGAATGTAGAGTGTAAAGTCCCCATGAAATCCAAGGTGCACTTTCCAAGGTGGCTTTTATTATAAACATGTCAGCCTTAAGGTTATCTATAAGCTAGTGTGCTCCAAAACAATGACTAGATTCACATTTAGAAGATCTGTGCATTCAAAATTAAGTCAGTCTCTCTCTCTCTACCACGACTACGGATCGACAATTTTAATGACCTCATTCTGAACTTCAGCTTCTCATCATATTTTCTGTCCAATCAAATGCTCTCTAGAATCTGAAGCGAGTGAAATCATATCAACAAGCATGGGTCATGAATGTGTCTTTGGCTGTACAAACGTGCGCGTTTTATTCAGTTTCCTAATTGTTGGTTAAGAAGGAAACGGCTTGAAGGACAAGGTATTTGTTTCAGCTCTCAGATTTGTTACTGTCAAGTACTGCTTAGCCTGGGCTGTGAGGTAAGCTCAATGCTGTTGGCTATTTAAAAAGGGGGAGGAGCCACTCAATATGCCCAGTCCTGACTTACAGTTTCAATGGAAATCATGTCAATATATCAAATGGTGCTGCACATTTCAACGCACTTCAGGGGGACTTTAAGCAGTTGTTGTACAGTGATGTTGGTAGAAATGCCAGAAAATGCCTAATTGGACAAAAAGGTCTACGCCTTGATTCAAGTGAAAGGAAAAAATCATGACTTCAGTAGTTCTTCTCATGATTTATTGTTTTTTTTTTCTTGATGCTTGAGAATATTAACATAGCAGTAGTTGGTGGAAGCTTGGGAATGATTATTGCTGAAATTAGCTAAACGTTGAAAAGAAACGTACAGTAAGGTTCCTCTTTTCAACATTTCTTTCCAGGTACTTGGCAGGCTGTATTTCAGTGCTCGTGTCTCTGCATGATTCTTCACTTCCACACTTTGCTGTTCTGTCCCACTCCTCCTCTTCTGTTCTCCTTGTCATCACAATCATCTTCTCATCTGCTTTATTCCTGTTCCCTCCCTAGTCTCTGCTCTATATAGGGGCTCTTTCTGGGCCAAAGAACAGGGTCACCTGACACATTTAGGACTCTTTTCTCTTTTTATTCTCTCTCTCTCTCTCTCTCTGTCTCTCTCTCTGTATGTGTGTGTCTCCAACTATATTGCTACTTCTTTCTTTATTTTCTTTCCTGCAACTGACTGTCTTTCTTTTTGCCTCCTGTCTGTCTCTTTCTCTCTCTCTCTCACTCTTTTCACCTTCTTTTACTCCTTGTCTTGTTCTTTTCGTTTTCTATACGCTGTCTTACCGTCTGTCTCTCTCTCTCTACTACATTATTTCTTTCTCACTTGCTCCTATCTTATATTCTCTCTGCTGTCATCTTTTTTTCTCTTTGTCTGTCTCTCTCTCTCTATCTCTCTCTCTCTTCCCACAACTCTGTCTGTTTGTCGCTCTCTCTCCTTACTCCCTGTCACTGCCTCTCTTTCTTCTATTTTCTGTCTCTGTACTACTTCATATTTTGCCCCTTTCTCAGTCTCCATTTCTCTCGCTCTTGCTTTCTGTCCTTCTCGGACTAGTTGCATGGCATATTTTCCCCCTAAATTCTTTTCGTGCATTTTGTTTTTCTGCCTTTCTTAATTATCACCCCATAGTCTCTATTTAATCCTATTTTTTTTTTTATCCTTCCTTGTCTCCTACTTTTCCTCTCTTACTTAAACTCTTTCCACCCTGTCTCTCTCTGGCGAGAAGTGGTCACTACTACTACTTTTTTTTTTTTTTTTCATCATTCTTTATCTGGGTCAGGGAGAAGTTCCTGGGCAGGACCGGGCGTGTAGTGAAGTGTGTTTTGGCTCTGCTCACAGCTGTTGTGGCTGGATAGTTTTGGGTCCTGTTTTGTCTACAAACTCCAGATTCATGCGTACGGATGTTGTGAAGCTCACATTAAAGCTGTTTCTATGATTTGTATATACCACACATGTAGCTGTACAAATTCTAGCCTGGACGTTTACAAACAGCGTCTCAACTTGATTATCAGTGTAGGGATGATGTTCTAGCTGAAGCACAAACATTCACCTTTAACCTAAACAACTCCAACTGAAACTTTGTCTCTGGTTTTGAAGGTCGGTGATATTTTGTCTGTGATTGATATGCCACCCAAAGAGGAGACCTCCTGGTGGAGAGGAAAACATGGCTTTCAGGTACCAGCTTAAAGCATTTAAAATAAACCCTAGTTTTCTCAGTACACATAAAAGAAGAAAAGTTGTAGCACAGAAGGAACACAAATATTTTTGGGGGGATTCAGAAACGTACCTTATGTGCTTTTCAGTAAGAACAGAAATGGCCATGTACATGAAGACATAGTAAATATTACAATATAAAAATGACATTGGGGAGGTTTAGGAATTTAGATAATTAGGTGTCACTTTGCACCCCAATTTAAATAAAATGCTCAAATTATCCAATGCTAATCAAAATTCTTACAAGGCTGTAAAGGCAGTAGGACATTATTTTATCATGTTGCGGTCTGGTCTCATTATTTATAATTCCATTATATAAGCAAGCTTTGAAGATAATGGATCAGAAACCAGTGAGATAGTTATACAGTCAACGTTGAACATACATTTTTTTTTTATTTCTGAAAAATATTTGTAATGGTATAAATAGGCTTGCACCAGAAATGCTATACTCAGTCATACACTGTTTTACCAATTTTACATTTGTTCCAATTCATATTTGCATTGTTTGCATGAAAAAAATTACAAATTGTACCCTGTTAAAATTGTAGGTTTTTTTATAATGCAAAACAAAGAAAAAATAAACCAATAAACCTTTTGTTCCACCTTTTAATGTTATACTACAACCAACAAAATTCAAGTGGAAAAACAAATAGAAACATTTTAGGGGGGAACTATTACATGGTTGTATACGTGTGTCCGGCCTTTTATAATGTGGCGTGTGATTGTGCTCAGAATTAACCAGTAGCATTCAAAAGTAATGATCATGCTCCTGTCATCAGTAAAGTGATTCTGATTAACTCCAAATAAAGATCAGCTGTTTCTATAGGATTTTCTTGACATCTTTGTTTAATCCGACTGCTGAAGCTGTATTCCACAAAGAGCTCATAAATCATGTACGGGATCTCATTGGGGAAAGTTATTGATCAGGAAAGGGGTACAAATGAATTTGTGTGACATTTTAGATGTACCATGGAACACTGTGAAGGCTAAGTGGAGAAAATGCTGCACCAATGTGATATTACCAAGGACAGGACGTCCTGCCATCATTAACAGAAGGACAAGAAAACTTCTCAGCTTCTTGGGGAAGCTGCTATTTGCTGCAGAAATATCTGGTGTCTAGTAGGCACTCCTACACATGTCTGGGCTATGAGATATGGTGGCTAGACTGAAGCTCTTTCTCATTAAAAACCATACAAATCTACCTGAATCACCCTAAATCATGTGGCAAAATTTATGGTCTGTTGAGACCAAGGTAGAGAAACATGGTGGTGGCAGCATCATGATACGAAGCAGCTTCTCTGTAGCTGGGACTTGGGCTCTTTTCGGGATGACTGGAATCACGGATAGCTCTATTTTGGCACAAAACCTGCAGGTATCTGTTATTCAGCTAATCCACAATTAAAGCAAAAATCCAAGTCAACAAGAAATGGCTTTGGAAGAAGATGGTCAACATTTTGGAATGGCCTAGTCGGAGCCCAGATCTATGTAAATCCTATTGAAAACCTGTGGAATGACTGAAGAGGGCTGTGCACAGGAGATCCCCTCACAATTTGATAGTCCTGGAGCATTTTTGCAAGGAAGAGCAGAATTAAACTGTCAAACCAAGATTTGTTTAGAAAGACTGAGTGCAGTATTACAATCAGAAGGTGCTTTAATAATGTATTAGTTAAGGGGTGTGCACACTTATGCAACCAGGTTTTTGTAAGGGTTGTTTTTTGTTTTCTCCTCCCTGAAACATTTTGTTGTAATAATATTGCATAAAGGTAGAAAAATGTCTCTTATGAATCTTTTCAATAAGCTATGGCTAGAAGCGATTACATTGCATGTAAAATGCTAAATAAATAAACAGTGACGCATGGGCCACGCTGACTGATCCCCACCATGCTTCAATCATTGTTAATTTTGTAATATATTCAGATAAAGTGTGCCGTTTAAGCGAGATCAGATTCTAATTCAATCATTTATGTTTTATGCTATAGGTTGGCTTTTTTCCCAGTGAGTGCGTAGAGCTGATCAATGAGAAGATGCCTCAGTCTGTCAGCACTCCCGCTGCCAAGATAGGTACTGCTCATCATTCTTCATTCATCCATCTTTATACGCTCCACGGTTTGTTCATAATTACTAATTTCCTTTATTATTATTACAGTAGAGTGTGATTCAGGCAGCTCCAGACCTGGAGTCGCCAATGCACCTGGTCCACCTTCTCCCACATCAGGTAAGAGTTATATACAGTGTCAGTTATTTCTAGCAACTCCTGGTAAATCTCCCGTTTGCAAGATTTCACTTTTGGTTTGTCTTCCAAATGCTGCAAATTGAAACGTTCTTTTGTAACCTTTAGTTGGAATGTTTTAAGAAGGCCGATAACTTTCTTTTCCTGCCAGGCCGCTTTCAAAAGCACTTTTTGATATCCATCAAAGACCAACCTGTTGAGAATGATGTATGGAAATAATGCTCTGTTGGCCATTAAAAAAAGTTTGCTTGAGTTTTGACAGAGTGTACCCTTATGTGGCTATAAGTCAGCCAGTAGGATCGCTAATCTGGGCAAGGCTTCAGTCATCCCCATAGATTGTGAGCAAGGTGAAGAAGACACTAATTGTAGTTTGGCACAGCAGATAGTGTTGCCTCACGTCTCCATGGTCGCAGGTTCAAACCTGAGCTTAGTTTCCTGCCTGTGTGGAGTTTCACATGTATTCCCTGACTTTCCTCTGGGTTCTCTGGTTTCCTCGTAACTCACAACAGCATGCCAGGACAAAGTGGTTACTGAAGATGAATGAATTCACATGCAGAGCTGTACGATCCAATACGAAACTTCTATAAGCCCAGACACTATTCACAGAAGTATATCGGACACGGTGGCCAAGAGACGAACAACACTACATACTTACCATGGCAGAAATCCAAATCTGACAACACATGTAAATGCACTCTACCACAATGTCATCAGAAAAAAAAAAACAAGTCCGGCAACACAAAAAGATGCACGGAAACGACAACGGAAATATTTCCTCACAAAGATTCCAGGCAGATCTGGAGATTAAAATGTTACTTGATTCTAAAGCAGCACATCCAGCTATGCGTTTGAAGAGGTGTTGAGAGCGTTGTTTTTTTTTTTTTTTTGTCATTTAACAGTTTTATTGAATAAACATAAGCAAATATGTAAGAACTAGATGTCGACCGATATTGGTTTTTACCGAGACTGATAACTAAGTCAGGCAGTACCTGCCTATAACTGATTAATCAACCGATCGCTATTATAATGATACTGAATGAAAACATAACACTCAGTGTGAAATATTGCTGAACTTTATTAAAGAAATAAACAGTACTGACTGTACCATGAAAATATACTGTACTATTTTAATGAAATAAATATACTAATATTAATATACAGTTGTAATCAAAATTACTCAACCCCCTTTGCAAATCATGTTTGTTGTCAAAATTTACAGATTTTAAGCGGTTTGATGAACCTATCAAACACCAGCACGTGAAATATTTCAACACTATACACAAGAGATTCAAGTGGTTTCCCCAAATTCAACTGAAAATGCAACTACTAAAGATTTTTCCAGTTTCACAATGATTCAACCCCCTGAATAGAATCCCTCACAACAGCACAACGGGTATTGTCTCAAGCACACCTGATACAACTAATCAAGGGCTTCATTAGTTGTGTGTAAATGTTGACAATAAACCTGATTTGCAAAGAGGGTTGAATAATTTTGATTGCAACTTTATATGAATTATTAATAAATATTAAGGTAAATAAATGATTCATATCCAAAATGGAGACATCCGAAATTAATTTTAAAAAACACTTAAAATAACAGAGCAAAATTTGTCAGTGATGGTTTTTATTTCACCTCTAGAGGCCGCTCTCGTATCGTATAATGACAGCTTCTCAGACGCAATCTGGAAAAACCATCGATGTGAATTCTTGCCAATAACCGATAGTTCCAGCAATCAGTCATCAACGCCGATTGATTGGTTTTGCCGATCAATCGACCTCTATCCAGAATATTAATATAATGCATTATGTTTTTCTTGATTTATGTTAGTTTTATTTTAAGATTCTGGTGTAAGAACACAAACTCTCACCCCCACAAAGTACAATTTTTAAGGCAAATACTTGTGGTGGTTTTTTGGGGTTTTTTTTCTACGGTAGTAGAAAGAGGAAACATGTTCATTGTTGTTTCCCTGAATTATTCGGTTGTCAGATTTGTTTTTGTGTTGTGTTGATACTGTAGTGTTGTGAATCTCCTGTATTTGTATTAAAACTGTGTTTTAGTGTTTGTTATGGTAGTGTAAGACATCTCTCTGCCACTGTGAGCCCAAAATACCTTTCACGATTTCACAGACTGTCTACAAGCAGACCTATGTATCCAGCCACGCATATCCGAGACACCAAAAAATCTTTTGTGGATGTAGTCTTGGTCTGCTGCAATACTTTATTGGGATTGCAACGCTTTTGTTTATAGCAGTTCTGATTGATCTGTATGCTGCTTCTCTCTGAGACCTGTGCTGTATCTTTAGACCATGTGTCTTTTTCTTTCTCTGTATCTCTTTCTCTCTCAGTTTTTCAGCCTTGGTTCCTAAGACTCACTGGTAACACCTTTCGAGCGGAAATTAACACTCCTCCTCTCTATTGCAAAACAAGGCTCTCCTCTGGCTTTCCTTAACGTTTTGTTTTGTCCTTAAACCCAGTCGAAGTGTGCAAGTAGAATGTGAGCCATTTATACAACGAGCAGATTGCGTGGAGAGCAGGAGTGGGTGGCCGAGTGGAGTAGGCATAAAATCATTACAAAACGTCGTGACTATTTCTCTCTGCTCAGGCGTCTCGCTGTATAAATGAGAAGCTGTTGTTCGGATGATCAGTATAATTTTTTTTTATGTGGTTTTAGCTTAATCCTGATCTCTCTAACTCATTCCACTGATACTCACTTAAAGGGATTCTTCACCCAAAAATGCTATTAATGAGCAGGGGAGCAGCAACTGCTGTCTAAACGAAATGGTTGCCTGTTGGTTTTTATTCAGTGTTGGCATTTTTGGATGAAATATTCTTTTTAATCGTGCTTAACGACATACTTTAGCAACCAAAGGCTGACCTGGATTAACACTACATCTGTTGTATCACCATCTGGTGTATAATGTCGGCATTATGCATGTACACACTCCAGACAAGCGTCTTCTAACTCCGACATTACATACATTTTTTAATTGGCCATCTCTTCTTCACCTGTCGTCGCGTTCTAGAAAGCTAGAGCTAATAAATAGAACGCACATTTGTTTCATCATTCCTCTGTCGCCCCCTTGTGGCAGTTTCCAAGAAGCACGGCAAGCTGATGGGTTTCCTGCGAGCCTTCATGAAATCCAGACCCAGCAAGCAGAAGCTGAAGCAGAGGGGCATCCTGAAGGAGCGGGTCTTCGGCTGCGACCTGGGAGAACACCTTCTCAACTCGGGACTAGATGGTATCGACACACACAGGCTTCAAATATGACTTTCAACACTTCTCAGATTGTTTTATTCAGACCTGTTTGTGTCCGACATTTTAGTTCCAGAGGTCTTAAAAAGCTGCTCGGAGTTTATTGAGAAGCATGGCATTGTAGACGGCATCTACAGGCATTCTGGGATTTCCTCCAACATCCAGAAACTGAGGTCTGTCTATCATAAATGGACTGCTGGCCCAACAAGAGAGTGTTTGGTTTATACAGCGGTCCAATTCGTTTCCAAGTTACTGAAACTTTATACGTGTGGCAGTCTGGGAAAACCAGTCGGATATCACTGCGGCTGAATTCTTTCCCTGAAAATGTTTTAGGGTTTATTTGTTTTTTGCTGATAAGGTACATTGATATGTCTGCTGTAAGAAGAAAAAACTATATTTTATCAAAATGTCAACAAAATGTTTTTATTTTGGCTATTTAATAACTTGGCCTTGGTAGTCTGCCTGCAAAGATCACACTGAAGCAGCCATGTGGCAGGAGCCAGTTTAGCAAATGCTGTATGTGTGTTTGTTAGCTATGTGTGACTTTTTTTCTTTTTCCCTCACAGTTATTGTGACACTTTTCTCAAGTTGTTGGATCGCTATGTGCCATAGCGAAATGGACATAAGTCTAATCCATTTAGTTTGTAATCAAAAGTCCAGAAAACTCATGCACCATTGAATCCTCAACAAAGAATAGAGTGCTTACACACTCTGTACACACTTGTTTTTTTTTTTTAATGTTTAAATGAACTAATGATTAGAAACGATGTTAAATTGAGCCAGTAGAACAGAACTTTATGGATTATTTCAGTTATTAACAGTCAAGTTAAGAGATAATGGTGAGACTTGTGCAAATAAGACACCAATTTTAGTACAGGAAGCTCTGTAGTTTTCAGAACTACATATAGAGGTTTGTCCCTGGTTGCCACACATGTCAAACATTTAAAAAACCTGAAGCTTAGATACATGCATGTCTGCTCTTTATGTTCAGTGATAAAGGATGGTATTATTAATGTGAGCATTACGCTACAGTCACTCTTGTATTTGTAGTGCCCTCCACCAATATTGGCACCTTTTGGTAAATATGAGCAAAGAAGTCTGTGAAAAAATGTCTTTAATGTTTAAATTTGGGATCTTTTGTTCAAACAAATTCACAAAAATGCTCTGCTCTCATGGATGGTAAACAATTGCAAACAAAACACAGGTTTATTTTTTAAAAAATTGTTAAATATAGGTTTGAAACAATTATTTGCCGCCTTTTAGTCAATACTTTGTGCTACCTCCCTTTACCAAGATAACAGCTCTGAGTCTTCTCCTGTAATGCCTGATGAGGCTGGAGAATACATGGTAAGGGATCTGAGACCGTTCATCCATGCAGAATCTCTCCAGATCTGTCAAATTTCAAGGTCCTCGCTGGTGGACTCTCCTTTTCAGTTCACTCCACAGGTTTTTTATGGGTTTCAAGTCAGGGGACTGGGATGGTCATGGTAGGACCTTGATTTTCTGGACAGTAAACCATTTTTGTGCTTATTTTGATATGTCTTGGATCATGGTCCTACTGGAAAATCCAATCATGGCCCATTTTAAGCTTTCTGGCAGAAGCAGTCAGGTTTTTATTTAATATCTGTTGATACTTGATAGTCCATGATACCATGTATCCTAACAACTAACTTCTGCAATTCTACAGCTGTGGCCACTCGAACCATGCTCTTCACAGTGCGTTGAGATAATATAGATGCACGCCCAATTCCAGGTTGATTCATAATATTTCCAGTATACTGGAACTTCTTATTTATTACCCTGATGGTGGAAATGAGCATTTTCAATGCTTGTGATATTTTCTTATAGCCACACCCCATTTTGTGAAGCTCAACAACCTTTTGTTGCACATCACAGCTATATTCCTTGGTCTTACCCATTGTTATGAATGACTAAGAGAATTTGGCCTATGTGTTACCTCATATTTGTACCCATGGTTAAACAATTTCCTGTTCCTAGTCACCCAGCTGTACTAAAAAATGTCAAATATCAATGGGAATATACTTCTAATATATTTTTCTCATATGAATTCTTAGGTGTGCCAATAATTGTTGCACACTTATATTTAACAAAGATGAGTGGGTTTGTTTTTTTATTATTATTATTATTATTTTTTTTTTTATAAACCCGTGTTGTGTTTGTAATTGTTTTATATCCATGAGAGAAGAGTATTTTTGTGAATTTGTTTGTACAAAAGATGGAAAGTTTAAACATTAAAGACAATTTTTCACAGCCTTCTTTGCTCATATTTACCAAGGGTGCCAATATTAGTGGAGGGCACTGTATATCTGTGCATGTAATGGGTCACCTACTTAATGAGTCATGTGGCTGTAAATTCAAGTCATGATTAAAATGGGTCAGTGCCATTTCCTACCCAACATGTGCTCTACTTTGATTGGGATTTAAGGGATATGTCTTCCAAAAGATAACTCTTAACTGACTTCTTCCATTTGTTACTTAAAATTAAATTTAAAATTTTTTGCTAAATGGTGGTTGTTGTTTTTTTGTTGTTGTTTTTTAAAAAAAAATGATGTCCAGGCATGAATTTGACAGCGAGAACATTCCAGACCTGACGAAAGATGTGTACATGCAGGACATTCACTGTGTAGGCTCCCTCTGCAAGCTCTACTTCAGAGAGCTGCCCAACCCACTGCTTACCTACCAGCTCTATGAAAAGTTTGCCGTGAGTTGGCTTTGTGTTTGTGATTTGGTGTGCTGTACAAGCCCGGTCTGTTTACTTGTAAATATTGAGCTTTGAGTTAGATGATACTGTGTATCTGGTTTGTAGGATTGCATGGGGGAGATGACTGAGGATGAGCGCATGGTGAAAGTGCATGATGTCATCCAGCAGCTTCCTCCTCCTCATTACAGGTAGATTGCTGGTGCTGAATTTTCAAGCCTCTGGTTTAAACTGCTGTGTGATCATGATGATGTTGCGATCATCAGTACACTTTAATTCAATTCAATTCAATTCAATTTTATTTGTATAGCGCTTTTTACAATAGACATTGTCTCAAAGCAGCTTCACATGAATACAAACACAGTACATACACAGTAAAAGTGAGAAATTATCCCAACTGAGCAAGACACTGAGTGGCGACAATGGCAAGGAAAAACTCCCTAAGATGTTTTAAGAGGAAGAAACCAAGTGTAGATTTGAGAAGTGTCTAGATTTTCACTACAAGTTATCAAAATGTTCCAATTAAACATTCTCTTTTGAGAATATGGAGAAGTGTGTACTGGAGGTCTGCCAGATCACATCGTTTACTCCAGAAGTTAATGGATTTTGAAAAGCTGCATCCGATCACATTCTCACTGTCCATGTTGATAATGATGATGCTGTGCATCTCTCAGGACTCTAGAGTACCTCATAAAACACCTGGCTCGTCTAGCCACCTTCAGCGAAGAGACCAACATGCACATTAAGAACCTGGCAATCGTCTGGGCTCCAAACTTGCTCAGGTAAACATGAAACATCCAACATTTTCTGCCATCGTTTATTAAACTCAAGGTTTCAACTGGAGAAAATGAAAACACTACAGACGTACAGCACTATTCAAGGAAAACCAAGTATTATAATATAAGCGAACTAAATACAGAGTCGAGTTCAGCAGTTATTTAATTGAATTGTTTGCTGGAGAGTTTATTTGATTTTCATTCTATGTATCCTTATTAGAACAATTTTGTGTGTTGTAATTTGTAGTTGGAGGTATTAGTGTGCTTAATATGTGTGGGGAAGAGTAAAATATATCCTGAGATGTATTGCTTTGTTGTTTGTGCTAGATCTAAGGAGATCGAGGCAGTGGGGCTAAACGGTGCTGATCCGTTTAAGGAGGTGCGCATCCAGTCTGTGGTGGTGGAGTTCTTGCTCACCAACGTGGAGGTGCTCTTCAGTGATTCGTTCACATCAGTGGGACGGTTTGCTGCAGGTATGTTTCACCTTAATCATAACAGATCTAAGCCCTGCATCTTTATTTCTATAAAGGAAGTCAAGAATCGTTAAATCTGATGGGTTTTACTCGTTCTACCTCTATCTTTTCATGTAGCGCATACGGAAATCATTTAATAGCACAAGAAATACAGTCTATTACAGAACACGTAGCCTAGTCTGTATTTCATCGTACCACTGTAACACCACGGTATATGTATATAGGAGTGCTGTGTTGTATATTTTTTAACATTCTTGAACTGTTTTGTAACAGGGTTTTATTTCAAAGTACTCATTTCTAAACCATGATGTGACATGAATCCATTCTACATTGCACACTGAAGCTGAGCTTTATTTGTAGTAGTATATGGTGAAACAGGAAGTTGCAGCTTGTGTGTTTCCATAACAGCAGGAGGGACAAGCAAGATCCCACGCCCGCCTCCGAGAACACGGTTGGTTAGTCTGCAGGAAGCGCGGGGGAAGGCCCCAGAACCAGGCCCCACCTTTCCAGACCTTGACGCAGACCAGCGGCGTTTCTCAGTCATATGAAACCTTCCAAACCTTGGACTCATTGGCCAAAATAATGCCTCAGATACCCAGAATGCTGTTTTGTGCTTTACGGTGCAGTTTTTAGTCCTGCCTGATTTGTATGTGAAGGATATGAATTTTGAATTGTTTGCACTTGATGAGATCCAGGTATTGCGAAGGCGACCTTGACTCTTATGTAAAGAATGATTTCATATTTGTACTGTACAGTCTGAAGAAGCAAACGAATACAAGATGAATAAATTCATTTTTGACCCATTTTTAAATATTTGGCTGTGGTCAGCTTATCATTTTAATGCTGTTATTTCTATTTATAGTTTTCAGCATTGTTAAGAAGTTTTATTTCAGAAATCAGTGGGTGGAAAAAAAGTGTTGTTCAGTATTGGTGTTTTTGAGACAAACAAGGAAGGTAAATCATTTATATCTCAGTCTAATGTGTGCTTTGTTTGTCAGCTTTGCTTATTTGTGCATCACTGGTTTAAAAAAAAAAAAGTCGAAATCAAAGTAAGAATTAAATTTAAGCTTCAGAGCAAATTGTTTCAAAGCCCTTTGCTTTTCCTGTGTGTACTGTAGCAAGGAGAAATGATGTGCTGATGTTCAGTGTTTATGCAAGCTTTGAGTGTGATCTTTGAGCATCCAGGTTAGGCGACCCTGGTTTTGTACGTCTGCTCGCTATTTTGATGAACTATAAAAGGCTTTTGTGCAGCCCTATTGGATCAGGATTTGATCGTCTTGATATGCCCTCACGTTCTAGGCTTCCTAATGCTCTCTATCTTTTACTTTTAAGGATGAAGTTTGCTTCCATTACAGCTGCTAGAACAGCTGTTGCTCTTGTCCCGCAGTCTTCTCCGTTCCACTCTGGCCCGATCTGACGCCCACTCCTATCCGTTTCTTTCCAGCTCGACAGTCCCTGACCAGGCCAAAGTCCTTCGTATCCACCAGGCTGCTGTCTTTGGAGGAGGCTCAGGCTCGGTCCCAGGCTCCTCTACTCCTTCAAGGATCTTCTCACCCCCTACAGGATCGTTTCCACACAGTGCTGGACCTCCCTACTCACAGGTGAGGCTGTCGGATCCAAAATAAACCATGTTTGCTACTTAGCACACACTACTACTCTTCTACAACATGCAAGTAAAATCTTTCCATCTGTGTTAGAAGGAAAAGAGGGCCGAAGGTGCGGAAGGCAGCTGGAGGGAGCTGGAAGACGTTCTTTGCAATAGGGAAGCCTACAGGCTCAGGCCGTCGCAAGCCCATCCGGATCACCTCGCTATTCCAGCCCTCCACTTCTCACGCAGGTACAGAAGAAGTCCAGATTACTTTAAGGATGATCCATGGGGATCAACAGTTGGATGAATCCTATATCCCACATTATGATTATAAGAGTAGGGTATAATTATGATGTGAGGGAGTTTTCTGTTTTCAGTTGTTACATGTATAAGTATGTAGCAATGGTTTACCGTTCTTTAAACCAAAATACTTTTAATACTCAAGCCTGCTGTCATGCACCTTTTCACATGAATTCTTAACCAACGAGGGATTCCGTCCTGTGAGATTTACACAACAAATCAAACAGGACAAAACCTTAAAAATGATCAGGAGGGATCATGTTGAAACCAAAGCTTAAACTGCATGAAGTATAAATGCCACCAAATAAGTCATGTGGAATCTGTTGAACATCGTATCGGGTACAATGAGACTTTTATCCTAGTAAAATACAAAACTAGAGAAACAAATGTGATCCCCCAAGCATTCTTTGGCTAATTGACTACCATTGTCATTAGCAGCAAATCAATTTGTAAATTATATATTTGTTTCTATGTTTCTTTGAGTATCTGAAAACTATTCTTGCTTCCCCATTCTTGACTTATCTGAATGTAGGCTAGAAATGAACACACGGACATATCATGTATACAGCTTAATATGTTGCTGCATGAGTGTTGATGTCTGTGGTTGTGTCATGCATTAGGTTGCAGAGTGGACAGTGTCACCCTGAGGTCAGCTAAGAGTGAGGAGTCGCTTTCTTCCCAACACTGTGGAGCAGGTAAAAACACATGATCTCGTATAATGAAGCTCGTTTATTTAAAGACATAATTTGCCTGAAAAATTTATTAAAGATTCTGAGCTAGTTTGACTGTATGTTCATAAGTTCATCATTTGTAAGTCGCTTTGGATAAAAGTGTCTGCTAAGTGAATAAATGTAAATAAATGTAAATGTCATCACAGACTGGGCAATGGGGAAGTACTGTCTCCAGAACAGTGTATTATAGTCATTTGTGTATTATAGTCATTTATAGTCATTTGTAATGCACTGATTCTTGTGCTCAGGTCATGGGAAGCTGCAGCGCTTACGAAGACCTCGCTCCAGCAGTGATGGTCTCTCTCTGGTTGCTTCCATGGACCCTCAGCTCCTGGCTCAGCCAGTTCCTTCACAAATCCCGCCCAGCCGATCCTACGACAGCTTGCTGCCTGATGAGGCCCGCGTCGCTAATGGAATGGAAGACGAAGAAGATGATGAGGAGGGAGTCTATATGCTACCTGATTTCTCACAAGACCCTGCCACATCCTGGATGGCTGAGGACATGGCTGACTTTAGCCCCACCTTCCCAGATGAGGGGCCAATTGGAATCGGAAGCAGTGGCCCCGTCGCCCCTGGTGATCGGGAATCTCCATCTGCGGCCACTCCTCCAACCTACCGTTGTCTGAGTCGCCAAGGGCACGCCCGTTCTGGAAGTCAGCGTTCAATCACAGAAGACCCAGACTCTGTGCTCAACCAGTCAGAAGCAGCAGCACGTAGGAGCCTGATTTTGGCCGCAGCCGCCCCAACTCAGCAGGTGTTCTGTCAACATAGACTTCCTGCTGTTAATACCCCTGCCTCCAGCACCAACCAGCATGGAGAGACCACCCTTAGTCCCTCCCAAAGTCAGCCCACTGCCCTTCCAGCTCCTGTACCCTCCGCTCAACCTCCACAGGAAAAGCGCTCATTTACAAAAAAGGTGGTGCATGCCCTTTCACCGAAAGCACCAAAGTCGCCTCCACTGGACATATCTGACCCGATTGCTATCAGCGTGCCTGCCAAGGTGAATTTCACTCTAGGGAATTGTGTAACTCATTAATTTTAATACAACATGCCACTCTTGATATTAATGCATTTATAATGGCTTTACATTGACCATGAATGAAATATTGTCTAGTCTATTGCCTATATATGGACATGTTTATGCAATAGTCATAGCAATTTATGCAATGACATGCACCTTTCAGGTGCTGGAAATGATTGGCGGGCGAGCTGGCGAATTACAGTCTGGGAACCTCGGCGGTGGACCCTCCCAGCCACCCCAAATGATATCCATGCTGCTAAAGTCGTGTGACTTCCAGCTAACAGAGAGCTGTCAACAGGAGCTAAACAGCAAGTTTGGCCATGAGGTTAAGATCAGAGGCCCCAGTGAGTATTTAGTCATTCTGTCCCATTCTGTGTTCCTGCATCATATCTAATCATTGGATGTGGAGGATGTAGTAATTTATTTACGTTTATGTTTCAGCTCAATGTTGAATGTTTGTGAATAGGGTTTGGGGTCCTTGCAGAGTGCATACTTATTATTTCCTTTGCAAGGCAGCTGAATCTATTATCATCCACATTTATGCCTAAATGTAGCAAGTTTATTATTGACTGTCTAAAATTGGTCAGTATTTGCCCTGCATTTTTAATATCGTTGGATTCCTAACTGCTGAACTCTGTCTGTGCAACTTTCTGCTCCTTCAGGTATTATTGGTCCAACTGGTGCTCCCCTGCCCTCCCAAAAGCCCCCTCCTCCCCCTCCTAAGAACCCAGCACGCCTTATGGCACTGGCACTGACCGAAAGTGCCAACAAAGCTCTTCGGCAGGGTGCCTCTCCTCCCTATCGTCCCCGCCAGGTTGGGAGTCCCCCTGATGCTGACACACGTTTCCAGCGGTCCCTGTCTGCTGACACAGGGGCTTTGCTCACCTCTGATCCAGACCAGCTGTACTCCACTGTGCGTCCCTTGTCTGTGTGGATGTCTGAGGGTGGAGGTGAAGTTAGCGTTTCTGAAAAGACGACAGACTTGGCACAAGAGGAGGAGGAGCCAAGATCACCTCCAGGCCAGGTGTGTTTGTGTGCATCTGTGTGTGTATGTGTGTGTGTGTGTATGAGAGAAAGAGAGTATGAGGGAGAATGAGTGAATGACTGCATGTGCCCATAAAATATTTAGAGCTGGTTCTTGAGTGGCACAACAGAAAAGTGTTTGCCCTATTGTCTGGCGATCATAAATTTGAATCACAACGAGTTCTGGGTCTCGCAGCCTTTCATGGTTGAGTGTCCAGGTAGTAAAATTGGCCATGCTCTCTGGGGGGGGATGGCATACACTCTGTCCCCTATGAGTCACAGCAACACTAGCTGGGAATTTGCGACTGTGTGAGCTCATGCATGTGAAAAATTGGCCGTGGTCTTTGGGTGGGAAGCATGGCATACACTGGCATTGTATACACTGTACTTCAACTGTGTTATGCAGTGCTATGTTGCATGAAGCAGCATGAGCAGCATTTTGAAAAAATACAGTTGGTATCTTCACGTGTCTCGGAAGAAGCATGTCTTAGCCTTCTCCCTTGCAGATAGGAAACTGTCCTATTATTTGGGAGAGTTGGCTGGTGGCGGGGGGGGAGGGGGGGAGATATTGGCCTAGACTAAAATAGGGAGAAACCCTCACTCACCAGCAATAAGCCTCCTTTTTTCTGTTATATTATACCCTGGTAGTCTTAAAAAAAATCCATGATGTGTTGAATGAAGCTATACCCATTACATCAGTGAATTGCTTATGGGAAGTGGTAGTTCAGTGGTTAAGATGTTGGACTACTAATGAGAAGGTTGTGACTTCAAATCCCAGCACTGACATGCTGCCACTGGTGGGCCTTGAGCAAGGCCTTACCCCTGATATAAGTCTCTCTGGATGAGGGCATCTGACAAATGCCATAAAATGTAAAAAAAAAAAAAAAAAAAAAAATTTACAAAAAGAAAAAAATTGTTAATGCTTCTTTCTTTTCAGGACACTGGTACACTCTCCTCTGATGCCTCAGTTTCTGACTCTGGAACATCAAACAGTGAGCTATCTGCTGGTAGTTCCTCTGGGGACAATGAGAAAACCCCAAGCCCCATCTATAACCAGAAGCCACAGATTCCTGCACCTCCAAAATCCAGTCCACCAGCCACTAGTGAGGTTCACTCACAGAGGAAACCCCCAGCATATGGCCGGCAGTTCTCTGCTCCACACCTCCAGCAACAGATGTCAGGCACTGAGTCCAAATCCCCCAACCAGGCTCATTCACAGCTCCTGCATTCCAGGTCAGAGAGCTCCCCGTTGACCCACATACATGCCTTCCAGCCCACACGCCCCAAAGTGCCCCCCAAGCCACTGGATTCTGCCCTACCAAAGCCCCCAATATCCAAGACTGACCGACATGACTTCATGCGTCGTTCCTTGGATGCCGGTCGCATCCGACGGATGGTGGGTCCAGCTCAAGGTAACCCACAACTTTCTAGAGCTTTTTCTGAGCGCATTAGCAACACATCAGATGCACTGTCTCGCTACCATGCAACTAGATTGGCAAACCAGGTGGCACAGGTTGTGACAACTGCTCAACCTTTCATGCAGCAGCAGCAGGCCCAGACATCTCATATCCGACCTGCATTTTCATCTTCTGAAGATCCCTCCAACATGGAGAATTTATACTATGAGATTAGTGCTCCTGATCATCCACCTAGCTACTCCCAGCACAGCTACCAGAACATGAGGTTAGATGTGGATGGCAACTACTGGCTTTCAGATCCAGCCAATCAGAGGCCCCAGTCTAAGGGTCATCACCCGCCCCCCTATTCACAAGTGCCAGCATCTGCCAGGGCTCCTCAGCTTTGGTCCTCTGAGGCCACACGTGCCTGGACTGCAGCTCACTCACACTCCTCCTCCTTCTCTCATTCACATTCTCACGGTCATTCTCACAACAACCCACCAGGTCCTCGTGGTCACCCTCGGCTGCAGCGTCAGACCTCCTCCTCTGTCAGGCTGACCCGCAGTGAGCTGCACCCCATCCATGCTGCCTCTGGCTTCTGCTCATCTGGTGGGCTGGTGCCTCTATCTGTGCACCAGCGTAGCCTACACTGTTCCATGCGCTCACCCTCCTCTAGCCTCACTGCCTCACAGCTACATCCATACTTTGAAAATGGGAAGGTGTGCTATCGCTATTTTGAGACCTCTGGACATGAGGAGGGACCACTGAGCCACCTTCAGCCATCAATGTCAAAATCGCATCAAACCTATTCATCCCAGACCTCCCCAATACAAGCATATAACCCACCCTCCAAAGATGAACCCATTTATGTGAACTACCCTTTCACCAGCCCTCCAGGTGCTGGAATGAACACTAAGACTTGGGCCACCACAGACCTGGATGGAGATGTCCATCAAGGGGCAGAACCTGTCACGCACCCTCCTGAGCCATCTAGAGAGGATGAGCAGCATTCTCCAGACAAAGCTCTAGATCAGGAGTGTCCCACAACTAGTTTTGAAAGCCCTACCCAAAACGATGGTGCCACAGATTCCAAGGCACTGGAGATGCCCACAGCTTCTGATGCAACGCACTTTCGCAGCCACTCTGACCCACGGAGCTCAAGCTCAGAACCCAGTCAGGCTCTTACAGGGAAGGACATTGCTTCGCTACTGATTGAGAAGCTTGCAGAGGATGAAAGAGAGGGTCTAAGTGTGGTCACTTCCGCCTCTGCATCTTCGTCGCCCCATGTTGAGTATCCCACTAACCCATACCCCAGCCAACATCATAAGCGCCCACCACCTGCCTACAACCCAGGATCCTCTCGGGGTCATTTTGAGAGCCAGGGTCTGCCACGAGAAGGCTCAGGAGCTTTTCAACGCCAAGATCCCATGCGCCGTTCTTCCAGTGGCCAGTACAGACAAGCCTTTGATGTAATGCCATCTGGCGACCAAGTTCTTAAGTTTTACAGAAGCCAAGACTTTATCCCAACTTCCCAGGGAGAAAGCACAACACCAAACCCATACCCAACAAGACCTCACTGTCAGGATTCCACTAGTCACATCCTTCAGGCTCACCCAGACACACCACATTCCTCTACTCCTCCTTTGATGGCCTTCTCAAACTTGGCACTAAGCACACCAAGAGGATATGGGGCTCAAATGGAAGTTAATCCATATAACCAGTACCCTTACCAGGCAGGTCCAGTGCTTCCACCCTATCCCAATGCTCCCAGGAGGGATGTGATTCTGGATCCTGCTCTTCGACCTACTGGACTTCGGAGTCAGAGGGACTTGAGCCGACAAGGCAGTCTGTCTGGTCCCAACTGGTCCATTCACACAGAGGGTCAGACTCGCAGTTACTGTTAAAGCACAAACCAATGGCAAGGGTAAATCTTCTTTGGACTGGAAGTGAAATCCATTGGGAGGAATGTCCTAAAATAACCCCTACTGCTGTTGCCCATAACTGGACCTTTTAGAGTAAAGGAAAGAGAAGTAGACTGAGAGGGTAGGACATGATGGTTAAGAAAATCAAAGAAGTGAACCATATAGTGGCTTAGATATGTAAACATTCCAGTAGACACTGTGTTGTCCAGCAGAGGTCATCAGAGAGTTGTATGGCTGCTGTCCCTCTGAAGGGAGTATCAGGTATTCTGCATGGTGGCGTTTTTCTGCTTTAGGTACTTTCTGGGTTTAAGTTTATTGCTAGAACACTAGGTGAAAGGACAGAGAATGGTGTCCAGGGAAATAAGTTTGTATGTGTCTCCTTTTTTTTTTTTTTTCCTTTTTTTTTCTTTTTAATGCTAAAATGATTTGACTGTAACCTTATGCTGCTGGCTGGTTCTAAAGAAGCAACTTGTTTCATTTTGCCTTTGTATTTTTTTTTGTTTGTTTGTAGTAGTCAGTTTAATTTTTACAGCTTTTTAACATTTTAAGTTAATTTAACTTCATTTCAAAGAGCATTTAAGATACTTTTTTGCTGTGTTTCAAAGACTGCGAACAATAGGAATGTTATAGTTTTTAGTCATTGGTTTGTGTGTGTGTGTGTGTGTGTGTGAGAGAGAGAGAGAGAGAGAGAATGGGCATGTGTTTTCATTTGTGTATGGATGCTTGTGTCCCAATAATCTTCTATGTCCTGTGAAACGTACATGAAAGAACATGAAGGAAACACTGCCATGTGCTTAAGGGATAATGTGTATGTGTGCATCTACATACATTTTGTGTGTCCATATTTATTGGAAGGTACTGCACATGAAATCATAACATGTACTGGATATGGGATTTCGTAGCTGAACGGTCAACAGATGTCCGTGGTTGGTCAACCGTCACGGTCATGCATCAGTCATTACATCAGTCAATACATCAGTCATTACATTATTGGTAAATACAGAGGTTTCCTCAGACCAATCAGTTGCACTGTAGGAGTGTTTGCTGCATGGCCCATCAAAGGTTTTAGGACATCTTGTCATTTATTATTATTATTATTATTATTATTATTATTATTATTATTATTTGACTTTAAGAGGAAGGAAGAAGTGCTTTGTGTAATGAAACACCCTGCCCAGTCACCAATCGAGCTGCTCTGGGAGGAGTTCAGAGAAAAGGCTTGAGTCATGGCAGTGCATCTCTGATGAATGCCTGGAAAAAACTGACTGTTTAATAAAAAATGTATGAGCAATAGTTGTAGTTGCTAAGCTTTTTTTAAAAAAAAAAAAAACAAGCCTATAACATATTTAATATTTTATTAATTATTGTGCCGATATTGAATTGAATTTACACGTTATTTGTTTTTAATATGATAAATTACTACAAACCAACAAAGAAAAAATGCTCTTAGTGAAGCATTGTAAGAATCTAGATGTCTCCAAATTTTTGATGGGCAACGTTTGTCCAGTTCTGATGCCTGTTGAATCTGTTGTCTTTCTGGGGAATTGTTGAAATGTTCTCACACATTTGTATTCACATAATGATTATATTCTTACCACAACAAAAGTGTGCGAAGTGTATCTGAGGTTCTTAGTTCAGTTCGGTTAGTTTAGTTCCGACACTAAAGCACCTGTCCGTTTCCCCCTTGAGACTTATCTAAATATTTGAGCCAAGTTTATTAGGTAGTTCTTGCATACTGCCAAAGTTTAGTTCAGAAACAGGGTTGGGCAGCTCAACACTACTGTAATGCAATATGACAATGTGAGGATTGCGTAGGGCAAGTGAGCTCCTGGTGATCTACCCTTAACTTAAACACACCTGACTTTAAAAATTTATGCGTGCCTAAATAGATCTCCGATGAATGGATTTGGGCGTGATGGCTTTTTAGGTTGTGTTTCATCAGGAGGGTAGCGCTCCGGGAACATATTTGCACACCTCATTGGGTGGAACAGGGATGACACCTGTAGTGGTTTCCTAGCAACGGATGCCTTTCCTTGAGCACTTGTTTTGTAACATGCCGAGACTTGAACATTACCTCTTGAGTCAGTGTTAATAGGGATACATGAGCCTTTAATTGCTTCTTTTTCGTTAGCAGTATGTCTGGTGTCCTTAAATATCTGGCCCTAAATGTTTAAGGTGAATACATTGCACATTTAAAAAATAAATTTTGTTTGCTGTGCAGGAGTGAGCAACTTTGTTGAAGCCTTTATGGTACAAAGTTTAGGTGTGTGTGTGTGTGTGACAGAAGGCTCTTTTGTCTTTCTTTTTTTTTAATTATATAATTATTTTTTTTTTATCCATAACTATGCAGTGAAGTACAAGGGAAGATTTCCTTCAACATAGTAACTGTTTACTCCAAATGTAATGTATGTATTCCAGTAGTGAGGGGTGTGGGTGTGTGTGCGCACGTGTGTTGGTTTATGTGCTTTAAACCTAAACATCCTGTTCAATGGTCTGTTTTTTTTTTTTTTTTTTTTTTTTTTGCCTTGTAGCAATTTGCAAGAGGCAATTCACCATGTTTTGTAATATTTACCGATGTGTGAATTAAAAAAAAAAACTTGGATGCATCAGTCATGTATAGTGTTTGTGTGATATTTTATAGAACAAAGGTTCTGTTGAATTCTCAAATCTGATTGGTCAGAAGCTGTTGTTGTAATATGTTGCACTTGTTGTAATATGTTATTTTTTCTATAGCAACAGCTCACAGGGATTGATGGCACGTTACATAACAAAAACGTTGCTTTATAACAAACGGCATTTTCGATATGGTGATACTTTCTGTTAGGAGATTTATTTAATATAATTTATCTATTAGGAGTTTATTTAATATATATGGAGCGGTATGGTCTAAAGTTTCGACACTTGTAATAGTAAGTTTTTCCACCACACCGAAGTCTTCAGCCCAGAGGACTTCCTATGTATGTGTCAAGTTGTTTTTCTTTCTTATTAACGTAACCATAGAGGGGGGGGAAAGAGGCTTGTGAGGGAATGATGGTTTATAATTGCTAGAATGATCGTGATAATAGGAACTAACTTGTCTCATGTACATTCCACAACATTAAATGTAACTTTAAATGGATTTAACCTTTTAAATTGTTAAAAGTATGACAAGTTGGTCCTTAATAAATAAAAGAAATGTAATTATTGACAAATTGCTATGATATAAGAAGAATAAAGCACTTATTAATGATCAAGTTTAGGGCATCAGGCTACATGGTTTAATACATTATTTAATTGTAGCACATCTCCTGTGCACAGCCTGTTTCACGCATTGCCCACCAGATTTTTAGTTGGATTCAGGTCTGGGCTCTGGCTAGGTTGTTCAAAAACATTGATTTTTTTTTTTTTTGGTTAAGCCATTCCTTTGTTGATTTGGATGTATGCTTTTGATCATTGTCTGCTGATAGGTGAAATCCCTTTTTATCTTCAGCTTTCTAGCAGACTCATGAAGATTTTGCACTAAAATCAAATGGCATTTGTAGCTGTTCATGATTCCCTTCACCTTGAAGCCCTAATGGTGCTTCCCTAATGGAAGCCACCATGGTGGTGGCAGCTCTAAAGCAGGATGCTGCCACCACCAAGCTTCACCATGCGTGTCCTTTGGCGATATTTGTTTGGTTTTTTTTTTGCACAAAAACGTACCTTTTGGAATGGGTCTCCTCAGACCATAATACATTTTGCCGCATGATTTGGGGAATGATTTAGTTGAGCTTGGATGTTTGGGTTTTTTGTTTTGGTGATGAAAGGACTTCCGTCTAGCCACCATACCCCATAGCACAGACATGTGAGGAATATGAGAGATAATCAGTACATGTCAGATTTTCCTGCAGCTCCTTTAATGTTGCCGTAAGTCTCCCTGGTAAGATTTTGTCTAGTCCTTTTTATACACTTTGGAGAGACATCCTGTTCTTGGTGATGTGTCTGTGGTGCTCCATTTTGTCTATTTGTTGATGGCCTTTATGGTGTTTGATGGTACATCTGATGTTTTGGAGATTCATTTATACACATCTTCTGATCGATACCGTTCAACAAGTGAGGTACCATGTGTGCTTTGTAAACTCTTTACAGACCAAAGCTTCAGCAGTCCGATGAAGCCAAGAAAATGTGAAGAAAATCCAGCAAATACAGCTGATCTTTGAGGTTAATCAAAATAATTTCATTGATGACAGCTCTATGATAATTACTTTTGAACATGTGATCATTGTGGTACATTCTGAACAGCCATTTCTCCAAATTTTAAAATGATGTGCACACTTAAGTATCCAGGTTATTGTAACCCCCCCCCCCCCGTCCCCCACCTTTTCCCCCAAAAATGTTTTTGTCTGTTCTTTTTTATATATATTGTAACTTCACATTAAAGGTTCGCAACAATCTGACATGATCTATATTGGTGTCTTTTACTTCCCAAAACCTGCCATTTTAGCAGGGGTGTGTAGACTTTTTATATCCATTGTATATATCTGTATATAATGAAAACAAACCACTGATTATTGAGTCAGAATTAAACGCTGTGCTATTCATTTGGAGTTATAATAATAATAATAATAATCTGCTATAATAGGATTTATTTTGTTTTCAGCTATAACATGAGCATGAGAGAGGAATTCCTCTCTCTCTATCTCTCTTAGAGGAATAACCTGTAAAACTAGTCAGCTTGTCTGTCACAGCATTCACTCCCAGATACACACAGACATGACTAAGTTTAGACGCCTTTATTCACCTAGTATTCAACTCCTGTGTGGAATCAGGTATCGGTTTGTGCTGTAGTTTTCTGGGTGTAAACATCACTATGGTGAAAGTCGTGTTACATAGGGGTTAGATACAAATACAGCATAAATAAAAGCAAACTGGTACTTCACTGTTTATTAACAGTTACAAACAGTCCACATATGCACACATGTACCTGATTAAAACATAGTATAAATATATTTTTCTGTAAATGTGCAATTGCCATAAGAAGAAAAACCCTGCAATTGACTTCTTTTAAAGAATGTAATGAAATCTATAATAAAAGCCCATGATAGTTCTAAAGGAACAAAGCCACTATCATGCCAAACAAAAAAGCCATTACAAACACACACACACACAAAAAAACCTATAAATGTTGTGCAATCAGTATCAATGTTTGCCTCGAAGGAAGATCTTGGCAGCAGGAGGCAGAAATGGCAAGTTCATATGTGGCATTGTTCAAAGCCAAGAGTGTAATAAATGAACAAAATCTAGCAGGTACTTATTACACTGATAAATTTCATTTGAAAGTCATTAACATTTTTGGTTGAAAAATCTGCTTAATGTTGTTAGTCCAGGACGAGGAAGTACACACTGGCGATCAGCAGGAGGAAAAACTGAACGGTAGAGACAGAAAAAATACATTAGCAAACATCTTGCAACTTTTTCAAATGTGTGTATGTATCTACAGTGGTGTAAAAAAGTGTTTGCCCCCTTCCTCATTTCCTGTTCCTTTGCATGTTTGTTTCGGAACATCAAACCAATTTAAACAATAGTCAAGCACAACACAAGTAAACACAAAATGCAATTTGTAAATGAAGGTGTTTATTATTAAAGGTGAAAAAAAATCCAAACCATCATGGCCCTGTGTGAAAAAGTGATTGCCCCCTAAACCTAATAACTGGTTGGGCCACCCTTAGCAGCAACAACTGCAACCAAGCATTTGCGATAACGTGCAATGAGGCTTTTACAGCGTCCTGGAGGAATTTTGGCCCACTCATTTTTGCAGAATTGTCCTAATTCAGTTACATTAGAGTGTTTTCGAGCATGAACGGCCTTTTTAAGGTCATACCACAACATCTCAATAGGATTCAGGTCAGGACTTTGGCTAGGCCACTCCAAAGTCTTCATTTTGTTTTTCTTCAGCCATTCGGTGGTGGACTTACTGGTGTGTTTAGGATCATTGTCCTGCTGCAGAACCCAAGTTCGTTTCAGCTTGAGTACACGAACA
>JAFFST010001112.1:31603-42700 GCA_022414735.1 Noturus placidus | reverse complement strand
TGTCCTTGACTATTGTTTAAATTGGTTTGATGTTCCGAAACACTTAAGTGTGACAAACATGCAAAGGAACAGGAAATGAGGAAGGGGGCAAACACTTTTTCACACCACTGTAAGTCTTAAGGGGGAAAACATGAGTCAATGAATATATCATACTAAAAAGCATGAGAGGCGCATGTGTGGAGGCCTTTTTTCTTAATCTATACCACCATATACAGCGCTGGAAAGAAATGAAGAGACCACTGCAAAATTATCAGTTTCTCTTGATTTACTATTTATAGGTATGCGTTTGGGTAAAATGAACAGTTTCTTAAAATAAAAATTAAAAAAAAAAGTAAAATGAACAAAATTTCTCACAAATTCCAAATAAAAATATTGTCATTTTCTGCAAATAAATGCTCTAAATGACAACTGGTCAAAATAAAAAAGATTCACTGTTGTCAGACCTCGAATAATACAAAGAAAATAAGTTCATATTCATTTTTAAACACAATACTAAGGTTTTAACTTAAGAAGAGTTCAGAGATCAATATTTGGTGCAATAACCCTGATTTTCACAGCTTTTATGAGTCTTGGCATGCTCGCCACCAGTCTTTCACATTGATGTGACTTTATGCCACTTCTGGCACAAAAATTCAAGCAGCTCGGCTTTGATGGCTTGTGACCATGATTCTTCCTCTTGATCACATTCCAGAGGTTTTCAGTGGGGTTCAGGTCTGGAGATCCGGCTGGCTATGACAAGGTTTTGATCTGGTGATCTTCCAGCCACACCTTGATTGACTTAGCTGTCTAGTATGGAACATTGTCCTGCTGTAAAAACCAATCCTCAGAGTTGGGGAACATTGTCAGAGCAGATGAAGGTAAGTTGTCTTCCAGAACAACCTTGTACGTGGCTTGATTCATGTGTCCTTCACAAAGACAAATCTGCCCGATTCCAGCCTTGAGTTGGCGAGCATCCCGGTCAGTGGAGAGTCATTTTCGGCCTCTGCCAGTCTGTAGCTTTGTTGTCCCCAATGTCTTTGAAATTTTAAGGATGGAAGCAACCCGACCCTCACTGTATCCCTCTGCCAGTAAAGCCAGAATTCAACCCTTATTTTCCTCACTCAAAACTTTCATTTTCACCTCTTTTGGCATGGTTTTTATTCCAATTACTTTTGAGGTACTACTAGCACTGTCTTTGCCATCCAGCTGGTCCTATAGCAAGAGGCGAATGATGACTTTTATACTCTTCCTCGTTAAAAAAGATTTGGTTCAGTTGATCGTCTAATCAGTAAATCATTCAGTACAATGAAGTGTGCCTATGTGGGAATTCAACAGACATTGGAATGGAAAGGCTGCCATAGATGTAGACATGCTGATTTAGGAAAAATGTGCAGTGGTCTCACCTTTTTCCAGAGCTGTTTGTGGTCCTCAGTAACAAATAACATCAGATGACAACAACAAAAAACCACAGCAGAGCTCAATAATTAGTCGTTTTTCCAAAAGTAAAACAACATTCAGAAACTAGATAGGAAACACTAAGTACACCAGATGAGAAATTTTGGCCCACTCTTCTTTACAACATTACTTCGGTTCATTGATGAATGAGGGTATTTATTTATGCACAGCTCTCTTAAGATCCCACCACAGCATCTCAATTGGGTTGAGGTCTGGACTTGGTCAACACCTTGACTTTTATCTTCTTTAACAATTCAGATGTCGATTTGTGCTTGGGATCATTTTCCTGTTGCATGCCTCAAATTCAGCCAAAATTTAGCTCCTGGACAGATGTCCTCACATATTATATTCTGGTATAAACTGGAGTTCATCGTTGTCTTAACGACATCAAGTTTCCTGTGACTGCAAAACAAGCCCAAATAATCACCCCTCCACCACCATGCTTCACAGCTGGTATGAGGTGTTTGTGGTGATGTGTTTGGTTATCACCAAACATGGCACTGTGCATTATGACGAAACTCTACCTTGCTCTCATCATTCCAAAGGATATCGTTCCAGAACTTCTGTGCTTTATTCAGATGTAATATTGCAATCCTAAGTCGTGCTGGCATATTCTTTTTGGAGAGAAGGTCTTTTTCCTAGCCACCCTTCAATGAAAGCCATACAGTACTTGTTCAGTCTTCTTCTGATTGTGCTTTCATAAATATAAATATTGAATGTGCTTACAGAGCCCTGTAGGTCACATGATGTAGCTCTTTTGTTTTCCTTTGTTTCCTTTGGTTTTTTTAGTTCACAGCCATTCACAAACTCCAATTCCCAGCAAACACTGCGGCCTGCAAACATGTCCACCGTGGACTACACCGCCCAGAACATGCGCACACAAGCCCATCCTCAGTTGCCAAGCTTTGGATTGAACAAAAGTTAAAACTTTTGATTGGTGTTTGTTTATCTGGTTTTGACCCTGTTTGTTTCCTGTTTTCCTGTCATCCCTGTTTTCCTTGCCTTGCCTGCGCCAACCAGTTTACATATCGCCTGACCTTGAACCTCATTGTCGATTTGGATTTGTTGCACTTGATTAAACTGTTTTACTTGCAATCATGTCTGTCTTTGTCTCCGTTACATAAGAGTAGTTTTTTAACAAAAAAAACCAAACTTTTTTTTTTAAATGTTTTCCCAGACCGCCACACATTTATGCTTTAGTATCTTACTCTCGGAGCTAGTCAGGAAAAATAATTATGTGACAATTACGGCTGTGGCTCAGTCGGTAGAGCGGGTTGTCCATTAATCCACTAATTGTTGGGTTGGTGGTTCGAATCCCGGCCCGGGTGATCCCATGCCGAAGTGTCCTTGGGCAAGACACTGAACCCTAAGTTGCCCCCAATGGCAAGCTAGCACCTTGCATGGCAACTCTGCTACCATTGGTGTGTGTGAATGGGTGAATGAGACACAGTGTAAAGCGCTTTGGATAAAAGCGCTATATAAGTGTAATGTAAGTGTGCCATTTACCATTTACTTATACAGTGTTGCAGTACAGAATACTATTTATCAGCTCCTAACAATTCTGACGTCCCGCCAGGGCCATGTGTGTGCGGAGTTTGCATGTTCTCCCCGTGTGTCGGGGGTTTCCTCCGGCTACTCCGGTTTCCTCCCCCAGTCCAAAGACATGCATGGTAGGCTGATTGGCGTGTCTAAAGTGTCCGTAGTGTGTGAATGGGTGTGTGAGTGTGTGTACCCAGCCGTGTGACTGGCAGCAGCTACACGCCGGTCCCAAGCCCGGATAAATGGGGAGGGGTGGGGAAAGCAATGGCAAACTACCCCACTACTTCTGCCGACGTGCTTTGTGGTTCGCGTTGATGACATGCGTGGGCCATGAAGTGACCGACGGTCGGTCTCGACTAATCGGTGATAGATAGATAGATAGAACAATTCTGACAGGTAGTGATCATTTCTATTAATCAAATGTATTCTCAGGACATTAACATTTAATACTATTGATTGGGGAAAAAAATTCTAAGGTTTAACACTCACCACAAACATTTGCACTGCAAAGCCATACCAGCTCACGGACCAGGTATAACGATTTAACATAGTCTGGATGTAGTTGAAACAACCCTGCAGGAAGAGGGGCAAATAACCTCGCGTCAAATACAGTATAAATCAGAAAATTACTTGCTATTGCCTTTGGTTAAATAGCTATCGTTGGACACTAGTTTTCTGGTCTGTAAAATTTGGGTTCTGCTTACCTTGTTGAATACTGCACTGGTCTGGCCAAACATGCAGCCAGCTTGGTCAGCTGGCTCAAAGCTGTTCTGACGTTGGCAGCAGCCGAGGGGCCAGTTGCTGCCATACGACTGCTTGAAGGTGGAATTGTACTCTACCCAGTCCAGTGGGCTGTCTGTCCCACAGCATTGAGCCTAGACACAGGAAAAATAGATTGAGAATTACAACATTAAAATGACTTCTTCATTAAACCCAATGTCTAACACTTAATTAATACCAGATATTTTGGTATCACAATGCAAAATGCTACATTCATTCATTCATTCATGTTCAGTAACTGCTTTATCCTGCTCAGGGCCATAGTAGATCCAGAGCCTATCCTGGGAATACTATGCATGAGCCAGGATATAAACTGAATCATATGCAAGTCCATGACAGGGCCTTCACAATGACAATTCACCTTCAAGCTAGTTTTGGGGATGTAGGAGAAATAATGATGAGCAGAAAGGGGCAAACTTAGCAGGGTTCGATCCCAGCCATTGTTGATCCATTACTTTCGAGTCCAAAACATTAACTACTCAGCTGATGCTGTCTAAAATGTTGCAATACATTTTATTTGTTTTTGTTTTGTTTTGTTTTTTTAATCCAACCTATGCATTAATAGCATTTAGGTCATACTAATTTTGTTTGAATTTTTAATGCCTGAAGTAAAGACATGCCATACCACCACCGGAGTTTGTAACAAACACAATTTCATGTGAGTGAACAATTGAGCCTGACTCTTTCACAACCAGCAGTATAAGCTACACAGACTTGTTTTGGGTGATGGATCGCAAAGCTTCTTCAAGATCTCATGAGACTACTTTATTAATCTACAGCCAATAAATCAGTGTTGTATTTGGAATACTGTATATCCTGATGTCATCTCTATGGCTAGCAGAGTAAGCATTCCACATTTCCTTTTATAAGTATTTGCAGGGGACATGCGGCTTAGTGGTTGGCATGTTTGCCTTGCACCTCCAGGGTTGTGCTTTTGAACCCCACCTGCATGCTCCCCGACAACTCCCCCATGGGGTGTCCATGTGTGTGTGTGATTGTGCAGCCTGCCTAAGGATAGGGATAGTCCCTGAGATAGGCTCCCCTGTGACCCTGTGTAGGATAAGTGGTATGGAACATGGATGGATAACAAAAACAAACATCTAAAAATGGCATCAGTCTATACCTGACTGTCAGACTCAGTGTCTGTCAAAATTATGCAAGGAATGAAAGTGGGACTTTGGGACACGCTGTTATAATAAAATAATCATTTTCAGGGTGATAACACCATCACACACCCCTGATGGGAGAAGCACATCCCATCATGTTTTATTAATCTTAAAGCACAGCAAATAGCCAGTGCTAACATTTGTTTTCTTTGTTCAAGAACATGTGCTTTTTTATCCATTTTGATTACATTTAATGGTGTAATGTCTGCAAAACAAGTTATTTCCTGTTATCACTTATGTTATGACAGCAAGAAACAGACGTTAATAAAACCTAAAAATACAACTTGTCTTGTTACCAAGAGACCGCAAAACCCTCTGCTCTGAAGACTTTCCTGTGGCGGAAAACAAAAAAACTACAGCTTTACCTCTGGCTGTTACAAAGCACTGACACTGGAGACTCCTTCCAAAAAATGCTAAATAAACATCTCCTCATAGAATTCAACGATTGCCCACTTTTTATTTTTTATTTTATAATTATCCTTGGAGCGGATTTGTAAAGTTTTTAATTCCACCATATAAGTTCCTGTGTAAGTATAGAAACAATAACATATTAGAATGATCACATTAATATAAATCTGTGACTGTAAATCTGAACTGTTGATAAAATTAAACACCTTTTGACTAATCATATCCAAGCAATATTATAACTTGTTTTATTATTAGTATATGATTATCTTCACAAAGTTGATGTAAATATAATTTGGTTTAATGACCATGAAAGCTGAATTATCAAACATCGGAAGAAATTATGGTCTCTTTTTATGCAATGGAGAGAACAAAGAGAGTCTGTAAGTTACATTACCAAACCAGATCCTGGATCCAGAATCCAGTTGTTGTTTTTTTATTCCCTGAATTTTTCCCTAATTTAGTCTTAGTCAATTCCTAACCACCAGTCAGGTCTCCGCTATCATATGACAGATACCAATCAACTTCCTCCAAGAGACAATGAAGCCAGCCATTTGCATCTTTTCAAACTGCCTTGCATGCTGTGTCATGGGGTGGCTTAACACACTCGGAAGAAAGCACTCTTCACCCCACTTCTGCATGCATGAGCTCATAGAAACCCACAATTGGCTAGTATCCCATTTTCAATTTCCAGTTTACACTTTATAAAATGGTACTTGGACATTTAAGGGATCTTTGCTTCCTAAGGTAGTCCTATATAGAACTCTCAATGATGGGGAAATCCTCTGGTGTAGGGTTAAATATTGAACTTTTAAGGGATTCCTCAAAACAGTAAGCCAAATAAACTTAACTTAAGGTGTCTTCTCTAATATATATCCTATAAAAATGGCTATATCTGTCATGCTGAAAAATCCAGCTTTGCCTATCCAGCTGTCAAAACACAGGCCAAGCTGGTTGAACTGGTAGCCCATCCTTGCAAGCTGTTCTGGCAGGCATCCTGGTAGAAAGGATCCAGCTTCTGAATTACTGCTACTAATTCTTACATTGTAAGCAAGTTAATATTAGGATTTTACATTTACAGACATTTATTGATAAATTTAGTCAAGAAATAAAGAAACTGAAAATGAACTACTCTGTACTTTGTGCATGTTGCTTCTCTAGAACTCAATTAAAAATCTTGTATGGTAGCACTACTTTTAAAATATTTATGGCATTTGGTAGACGTCCTTATTCAGAGCAACTTACATTGTATACAACTGAGCAGTTCAAGATTAAGTGCCCAGCAGTGACAGATTGATAGTGCTGGGATTTGAACTCACAACCTTCCGACCAGGCGTCCACTGTTTTAACCACTGAGCTTGTATTGCATTGTTCTCTGCTTAATATATCACTTTGTTTGTATTTAATCATTTGGCAACCAAGTCAGAATTTCATCTGGGTAGATTTACCCTTTTAGAGTATATATTTTGTACAAGAGAAATATTGCGTCTCTCACAAAAACACTAAAATCAATTACACTTAATTTGTATATGTATTATAAATGTGTACATTTTCTACTTTTAATGTATTGTTTCCATACTGAGAGCTTCCTGAATAGTTCACACACATCCTGAAGTTTGTATAACTAATAAAGGAGGGGTTAAACATGTTGTATCAAGCCTGGGTTGAAGAAAATCCAAGCTAATGTAGCTCAGTTGTGTGAAAAAGCCAACCATGGTGAGTTTAGTGTGAAATTCACCAAAGCATGATTTAGGACTGTGGCTCCCAACAGACTAAATTCAGAGAATATTCCAGAACCGGGTGTACTTACATCTTGCATCACTTTGTTCCAAGTACCAGTTATCTGCCTTCCTTGGTCACTGTTCTGTGCGTAGTACGTCAGCATTTGATTCTTCACGAGGTTACTGTTTCCAATCAGCTACAAAGGAGAGAGAAAAAGACAAAAGGATAGTTCAGCTGAAAATGCTAAAATGGCTAAAAGTGAAGGAAAAGATTAAAGCTAGCCAAACTGTTAAGTATTTTTATGAAGTCCATGACACAAATGATTAGCATTAACCTTTTGGTAATGTTTCCTTCAAAAGAAGTATGTGTTTAAATACTGTTTATGGTATGCTAGTTAGCTTCCCCTAGTAAATGCAAGTGTCATGGGTTTTTTTTTTTTTTTTTTTTTTTAATTAAAAAACATTTGTTGTTGACAGAAACTACAAAACATATAGCTAGCTCATAGCTAGTTACAGGGCTAACTCCTTGGCTTGCTAACTAGCTTAGAGTGAAGCAATGAAGCTATGCTAGTTGTAAAAACAGTAGCTCCCTAAAGTAAATATCAACGTGGCAAACCAAATGTTATATTTTTTGACATATTTTATTCCTATTTTTTATTTTTAAAAAATTAATATTTTTTTAAATTCCTATTTATAATGTCATTTTACAATTTTCCTTCTTTTTTTTTGAGAATTTCATCACACTGGGCAAGTCATGATTACTGTAATTACTGATATTGCTGATAATATCTCCCACTTTGGTCTTTTGCCAGTTCCCACAACAGATAAATTATGTGTAGAAGTAGGCAGTGTATACTAAAAAGAGTGTGTACTAGACCACTAGACTGTCTGCTCCTGTACGTTTACATAGTTCTGAATAAATAATTTAATTGTCTCCTTTTCATTAGTATATCTAACCATTTTTAACAGACTGACAATAAAGTAAGACCTGATGTGTTACAGTGAGTGTTTGCTCCTGTACACTTACATAGTCTCTGTTGGTAACCGCTGTGATGCAGGAGGCACATTCGAATATGAAGATGATGAACATGAGGATCAGGTACTGTTGAGTAATGTAAGTCATAGTTTTTTAGATACATTTTTAAGCGCATGCTGTTTCATCATAAAACGATGATTATTTCTTTTGAGATACAGAAACATACCAACAGCATGAGTGACCTCTTCCTTTTCAGAGCAGCGTAGATGCCAAAGATTGCAGTGCAGAAGTAGGCAAAGCCAGTGAAGATGGCTATCCAGGCTGCTGCAAAGATATCAGTCTTCCCCGATACAGCAGATATTGGGTACAATTTATATGGATCTACAACCACCCAAATGGCTAATGCAAATAATGCCAGTCCTGCTGCCTAGAGTGGAAAGAAATATTGTTACCCAATAATACAACAGAACGATGATCACCTTGCATTATTTCATTGATTAAACGATAACATCCTCTTATTCTCATTCAGTCATGCACTCATGCACTGTAAAACCGGATAAGTTCATTTAACTCAAAAAATTTGAGGAAACTAATTACCTCAAAATTTTTATGTTGATAAATCAATTTCTTTAAGCCAAATACACTTAAATAGTTAGCTGAGTAACATTTTTTTTTTATATTTAAGTGTATTTGGCTTAAAGAAATTGCTTTTTGAGGTAATTACATTTTCCCAGAGCTTAGGTACTGTGAGGTAAAAATTCTGAGGTAATTATCATCCATCCATCCAAACAACTTCTACTGCTTACTCATTTTCAGGGTCACGGGGAACCTGGAGCCTATCCCAGAGAGCATCGGGCACAAGGCGGGGTACACCCTGGACAGGGTGCCAATCCATCCCAGGGCACAATCACATACACATTCACACACCCATTCATACATTACGGACACTTTATCTGAGGTAATTAGTTTCCTCAAATTTTTTGAGTTAAATGAACTATCCAGTTTTACAGTGTGGTTATACAGTATGTATCACATTTTCTCTATATGTCTACGCATATACAGTATCTTTATCAAAGTAAAATTATATTTAAAAATATATTAAATCTGACTACTCTCAAAAGGGAGAAAATCATATAATCTTATTTACTTATGGAAAAATATTACTACTAAATTTGAAAGAATGATATGTTTACTATGGGAAATGAGTTATCACTCTGATGAAAAATTTTGGATTTTGGATTTTGATAGCAACTTCTGATGGGTATTTCCAGGCTGCCTCACACATAATTTCAGTGTATACTATGGTTGTTCCGTCATATAATTCAAGGAATAGAAAAAATCCTGAAATTATTTTCCATTTATTATGTCAGGAAAGACAGTCAGCGTAGCGAGACTGAAATATATAGATAATCGTTCAGCCTAGATGGCCAAGAAGAAAATTCTAAATTACAATGGGACATTAATTATACAATTACATCACTATTGTATTTCACTGTATTGTATTATTATACACATAACTGTTATCACTTTATTTATTAGACTCACCGCTGCAATGCCATTCAATATAACAACAACGACCATCAGAGCAATGACCCCTCCATTCGCCATGGCTGTAGTGTCTCTGTAGGTCTTCTTACAGTGGCAGAAAAAAATCAAATGATGTGTGTCACAGCTTACTGCTAAAGAAAACTTGTAGTCTGAGATGGGGAGAGGCGTGATCTTTTTACGCTATCACTTATTCAGTGAGAACCAGGAGGAGAAAAAGTAAGCAAACCAGTTCTGCCTCTATCCTCAAAATCATCACAATACTTTTCTAAATCAGGGTTGAGGTCAAGATCTGTTTGTTGCCTGTATGTTACATGGAAAAATGCATTTGAACAAAGTTATTAAGAAAAGTAATGTTTAAGAACGCATACTAATTATGATAACCAAGTGGTGTTCCATTTATAGTTGTTAAGTGATGCCCCGTTTATAATTTTTACACAAATTAACATAATTAATCTCCATTTTCAATAGTCCTCTTAAATGTGTAACATTATGAGTAATGGACTATAATGTGGGAACATAGTAACAATGAATGACATAAGACTGTTGAACATGAAAGGGCATGTTTCTCATCCCAAGAACGAACTTGCTCCACCTGTACTGACTCCTGAACATCCATTCTCATAACATCAAAGTGACTTTCTTTGTTTAGCACTAGGATTATATTACAGTGAGAGTAGTAGTGCTGCTATATTATCTTCTACCAGTCTGAAATGACAAATGAAATTTACCAAACATTATTCTTTCTGTATCTATTTTACTGGGTTTTGGGTTTGTCAGTAGAGATTCAAATTCATCTCAGGTCATATCAATTAAAAGTGAAGTCAGGAAAACACAAAGAACTAGAGGGCATGTCTTAAACTGCATTATTATCTGGTTAAAAGGGTGAGGCAAAACATATTTTTAGCTTGGTGAATAGTTTTTACAGTCAATTGCTTAGTTATTCATCTATTTACTCAGATCAAGTCTGCTGTAAAATCCAGCGGATTTTGTTTCATGTAAAGTGACATGGATTGCTGGCATTATAGTTAGAATTCATTACTCATTCATAATCTAATAGTGTCTTATATATGATATATATAGTGCTTATGTGATTAAACATACTGGGTTTGTTTTAAATATTATAATGCAATTGTCTGAGTTCACCACCACTTTTTATTTAATCCCTTATAAGAAGTTACTTATGAAAGAAAATAAAATTTATAACTAAGACACAATTTGGCACAATCAAGTCGTCCTTCGACAATCAACTGTTGATACTGACTAAATTAGAATGGTTCTCAAAAACAATTTTTTTTTAGTTTTGTCTGGACGGTTTTTTGTTTTGTTTTGTTTTATTGTTTTAATTTAAAGAACCACCTACAGGATTCATTTTTTACTGATGTGTGATAAATATTTGTAACTAATGTAGTTTCACTATGGTGTTTAATAGAGAGGTAACTGATTGGTTTCTCACATATAGTTACCTTTTTTTTTTTTTTTTAGACCTACAGTGTATTGGGCAGTGAAATACTGCAGGATTATACAGTGG
>JAFFST010001112.1:2585-16244 GCA_022414735.1 Noturus placidus | reverse complement strand
AGGAATAGCGTTTACTGTCCCCACATATTAAAGGAATAGCGTTTACTGTCCCCACATATTAAAGGAATAGCGTTTACTGTCCCCACATATTAAAGGAATAGCGTTTACTGTCCCTACATATTAAAGGAATAGCGTTTACTGTCTCCACATATTAAAGGAATAGCGTTTACTGTCCCTACATATTAAAGAAATAGTGTTTACCGTCCCTACATATTAAAGGAATAGTGTTTACTGTCCCCACATACTAAAGAAATGGCGTTTACTGTCCCCAAATATTAAAGGAATGGCTTTTACTGTCCCCACATATTAAAGGAATGGCATTTACTGTCCCCACATATTAAAGGAATATCTTTTACTGTCCCCACATATTAAAGGAATAGCGTTTACTGTCCCCACATACTAAAGGAATAGCTTTTACTGTCCACAAATATTAAAGGAATAGTGTTTCCTGTCCCCACATATTAAAGGAATAGTGTTTCCTGTCCCCACATATTAAAGGAATAGCGTTTCCTGTCCCCACATATTAAAGGAATATTCATCACAGCTGCCAAATGTGTTTTGACACGTGTCTTTAGACCTAAACGCATTATTGGTGAGGAGAAGATTGTCTAACTGTTGCTTGTTTTGACTTATTTAAGTAATATGTGCTGCTATGTGCTGCAGCTGCTCACCTCTGGCTCGCAGGTTTTAGGTGTATATGCGGGAAGATCTGTGGATAAATCCCTGTTTCGCGATTCCTCAAATACCGAATCATCAAACGTGCTCCCGAGAATTTCCATGATCTAAAACACAGTAAAGTTACATGCTTCCTCCGGTGTTTACTACAGCCTGCCTGCTTGAGCTGGAGCTTCTTCTTCTGTGACAGATAAACAGCGGCCGAATAACAGTTCATTTTGTCAGAGCGCCCTCTAATGGACGCCACGCTGTTTGTACAGATCACTCTATAACAGGAATGCAGAATATATAAAAGATGTATGTTAAAAGACAGAAGTTTAAAAAAATACATAATGTGAAAATATGCCATTTTAAGATACATTATATGGGCAAAGCTATGTGGATATCTTACTATTACCAACATATATGATTGGAAACACAGTTGTACAGAATGTTTTTGTAGGGTGTCGCATTACAATTTCCCTTCACTGGAACTAAGATGCCCAAACCTGTTCTACCATGATAATGTCCCTGTCTGTGCACAAAGCGAGCTCTGTGAAGACATGGTTTGCAGAATTTGGAATGAAGAACTCAAGTGTCCTGCACAGAACCCTGACCCTAACCCCACTGAACACCTCTGGGATGAACTGAAACGCCGACTGCACCCCAGACCTCCTCACCTAACATCAGTGCCTGACATCACTAATGCTCTTGTGGCTGAATGAGCACAAATCCCCTCAGCCATGCTCCAATGTATAATAAAGCCTTCCTAGAAGATTGGAGGACATTATAACAACAAAGGCAGACTAAACATCTGTTGAGATGTTCAAGAAGCATATATGAATGTGATTGTCAGGTGTCCACAAACCTTTGGCCATATAGTGTATTAACAAATAATGAATATGATATAAATATAGGCTTTCATTCATTTTGCCTCTTTGTTCAGGTCTCCTATCCTGCTATATTAGCGGTGGGTAATATAATGCTATAATATCAATATCATGGTAAATCTTTTGTAAGTCGCTTTGGATAAAAGCGTCTGCTAAGTGAATAAATGTAAATGTAAATGTAAATCATGTCAGAATATACTTATATGAGGTAGAATGGTGATATCTCTTTTTAAAACATAAATATTACATACCTTGATTGGAAACAGCAGATTTGATGGTAAAATATCATACTGGATCTTTTAAAAAAATTGTATTGTAAAATGTATTTTTATTTCTTTATTTGATTCATTCTTGTTAAATTGTGTTATTTTAAAGTATTTAATACACAAGACACATACACACAAACATGCGCATACACACACACACACACATATATATAATGTATTTTTCTGTTCTATTCTACTATCATTATAAATAATCCATTTTTTCTATTATTATTATGATTATTATTATTATTATTATTATTTATTAATTTTTTTTTAATCAAATTCAGATTTTCAGTTTTTTAATTATAGTGTTCAGCTGGCAGGTTTTTTCTATCTATCCATCTATCAATCTATCTATCTATCTATCTATCTATCTATCTATCTATTACAAATCTCTTCAAGTATCATATGGTGTTTTTGTTAATGCATGTTTAGGCTTTGTTCGTGTATTTGCGTTTATGCTTCTTCCATTTCTAAAAACACAACACACATACGTTGTGGTTCTCTCATAAATGTGCGTCGGAGATCTATGCAGAACTAAAGATCCATCCATCCATCCATCTTCAACCACTTACTCCTTTATCAGGGTCACGGGGAACCTGGAGCCTATCCCAGGAGGCATCGGGCACAAGGCGGGGTACACCCTGGACAGGGTGCCAGTCCATCACAGGGCACAATCACATATACTCTTACATGCTCACAGGCTCACACACACATTCATACACTATGGACACTTTAGAGATGCCAATCAGCCTACCATGCATGTCTTTGGACTGGGGGAGGAAACCGGAGTACCCGGAGGAAACCCCCGACACACGGGGAGAACATGCAAACTCCGCACACACATGGCCCTGGTGGGACTCGAACCCCAGACCCTGGAGGTGTGAGGCGGACGTGCTAACCACCAAGCCACCGTGCGCCCCCAGAACTAAAGATATGAGACTTAAATTTTTTTTATTTTATTTTTTTTGCACACACAAAGCATTTTTATCAATTCGTAACGTTGGGATTAAACCACCAGAGTCAAATGAATTACTTTTACGACACCTTTATGAACTTTTTGGAGCTTGAACGCTTTGGTTACTGGACTGTAAATGGAGGGATAAAAATCGTCCAGGTTTCATTAGAAATGTCTTCATTTGTGTTTCAGAGATTGAATGGAAGTCTTACGGGTTTGGAACGACACGAGGGTGAGTCACGAATGACAGAATTTTCATTTTTAGGTGAACTCTCCCTTTAAATGTAGTCTACATTTTGCACTCGTTTTGTGTGAAGCAAATTTTTGCACCCTTTTGCAAACATAAAGGACTTTTCGACTCTCCGACAGCAGGGGGCAGCAGCGCCATTTTGTCACTCCGTCTATCCCATAATGCTTTCGGGGAACCACGTGACCAGCGCGCACTATCACGTCGCTACGTAAACACGCACGTTTGGCTCGTGGTTGCTTTACTTTATTATAAATGATACACTGTCGACTAATTCAGCGAATAGACGCCTAATAAACACTTTACGAAGCGTTATGAAGGTGAAAATGCTTTGTCGAAACCCGGACGATTATGTTCGAGAAACTTCAAGAGATATACAGCGCGGTGAGTGGACTGTCTATGCTAAGCTAATGTTACACGAGGGCTGAACCCTCGTGCACTAAGTCAATGAGAATTTAGTGAACTATGTAAGGAATAAAACCTAATCCAGGTCAGGCTGGGAATACTAACTTTTACCTTTTCATGTCAAGTTGCATCACAGAATCTTGTCGTTGATAATTTCCCTATAACAGCACGTGCTGAAGTGTATCAGTCCTCTTATACAGTCCCTATTCTTATTTACATCACAGAAGCTATAAACACTAACCAGCCAATTGCTTTCTATCTCTCTTGAAAATAATGGTCTAGATGAAGGAAAAATACGCCTTGTCATGTTACCAAGACCCTGCAGAACGCAAACACCTCACCTTGTATAAAACACTGACACTAGAGACTCCTTCCATTAATATGAAATAAACGTCTCATTACAGAAGACATTCTTTCAGCATGCCGATTTATTAGGATCGGTTGAATTTGAATCTGTCATTTTTTGTTTGTTTCTAAAGTTCCCAGGAATTACGATCCTACTCTACATCCGTTTGAGGTGCCGAGGGAATACACCAGAGCCCTGAATGCCACCAAGCTCGATCGGATGTTCGCGAAGCCCTTCGTGGCATCACTGGACGGCCACAGAGACGGCGTCAACTGCATCGCCAAGCACACCAAGAGTCTCTCCACTGTGCTGTCCGGAGCTTGTGATGGACAGGTATACCACCGGTCGACGTTATTATACCGGTTTCCATCGGGAATGACGTTAATCTTTATAACCAGCATGCGAGCTTTAACGGTGTCCTAGTTGTAACGAAATTTAAAACGCGTGACGTGTTTAGTTTCAACTTGGATCATGAGTGATGATTAATGTTTTCTCGTGTTGCTCACGCTTTGTATTTTTTAATGATAGGTAAAGCTTTGGAACCTGAGCAAGCGGGAATGCATGCGAACGATCCAAGCTCACGAAGGCTTTGTCAGGGGAATATGCTCACGCTTTTGTGGAACTTCGTTTTTCACGGTACTTCAGCACGCTTTCCTGGCACTGCGTCTGTGTGTTTATCATTCTGCATCTTTTTCTGATCTCTGGCATTCATTTGTACATATCTACTTTTGTATACATCGTATACGTTGCAAGAAGTCTTATTCTATATTTCCTGTGGCAGGTAGGAGACGATAAGACCATTAAGCAATGGAAAATGGAGGCCCCCGGTTATGGGGTGCAGGAGGAACCACTGACTACTATACTTGGGAAGGTATATGATTTCATTCTTTAAATTGTAAGTAATCTATTCGTCATACATTATTTGGCCATGTTGAATCAGTTTGAATCAGTTTTTGGGACATCTGCTGCCACTTTTTATTATTATTTATATTAATGCAATTATTCCAATTAGCCAATCATGTGCTAGCAGCACAATGCCTCAAGTCCTATAAGATTCAGGTAAAGAGCTTTGGCTAGTGTTTATATCAAATATCAAACATCAAAATTGGGGTGGAGGGGGAATTCTCTCATTGACCTTGACTGTGGCATGGTTGTTGGTGCCAGACAGGCTGGTTTATGTATTTCAGAAACTGCTTTTCTCCTGTGGATTCATAAATGTAGCCATCTCTAGAGTTTACACAGAATTGTTCCAAAAAATGGGGAAAAACCCCCATCCATTCAGCATGTCCTCCCTGTAATCTCAGATTCCTGTTCTGCTATTGTAGCCTTCAATATGTCGTTTGTTCAGAGATGCTTTTCTGCTCACCACGGTTGTAAAGAGTGGTTATTTGAATGGTCTATAGTGGCTGTGTGACAACGAAGACAATCATTTGTTCATCTTAAGTAACCACTTGGTTAGACTCTTTAGATTTTCTCATCAGATTTGCTCTCGCGTCCTAAACCATTTTGTATATGCACTCCGAGGAACCCGACAACAAAATGCGCTTTGAATTTCATAGATCGATTGTTTGATTTATTTGTCATGTTTATTATATGAATTGGTAGCAGGCCTGATACAGACTTTCGTAATCATTAAATCACTTCTTTCAGTGTGCATTGACTCCTGCAGTAACTGTGCTGGGTTTATTTATGTTATGTGCAGGCTGTGTACACAGGCATTGACCACCACCAGAGTGAAGGCACTTTTGCAACATGTGGCCAGACAGTGGACATTTGGGACGAGCAGAGGAGCAGTCCCATTCGCTCCTTCAGCTGGGGTGTGGACAGCTTCAGCTGCGTTCGATATAACCCTGTGGAGGTGAGACATGTGTGAATGAATACAATTTGAATGTAAACTATATGACCAAAAGTTTGTGGACACCTGACCATTACAGCTATTTGTGGTTCTTGCTCAAACCATTGCCACAAAGTTGGGTGCAGATGGTTGTATACGATGTTTTTGTATGAGGTGGTATTAGTTTCCCTTCACTGGAACTAAGAGGCCCAACCTATTCCGGCATGACACAGCCATGCCATGAAGACATGGTTTGCCACGGTCGGACTGGAAGATCTTGATTGGTCTGACCTCAACCCTGCTGAATACCTTTGGGATGAACTTGAATGCCGGCTGCATCCCCAGGCCTCCTCACCTTCCTCAAAATCAGTGCCTGACTTCACTAATGTTCTTGTGGCTGAATAAGCACAAATCCCCACAGCCGTGTTCCAGACTCGGGTGGAACGCTTTCTTAGAAGAGTGGAAGTTATTATACCAGCAAAAACGGAGACTAAATCCTGAATGAGATGTTCAAAATGCACATATGGGTGTGATGGTCTGATGTATGCACCTTTCAGCCATGTACTCTATGCTTCCACCTCAACTGAAAATTTTGTCTTTACAATGCTGCGAAAATATTTAAAATGTTACCATTATTACCATTATTCACAATGCTTTTGCAGACTGAACTTCTTGCCAGTTGCGCCTCGGACAGAAGTATTGTACTGTATGATACAAGAGAGTCGGCTCCACTTAAAAAGGTATCGACACGCTCTTCGCATTCATACCTGCTGATGTTTTGCTTTGTTTTTTTTTTTTTGTTTCCCTCTTTATTGTGATGATGATGGTGATGATGACTCTGTCCACTATTTCAGGTTGTAATGCAATTGAGAAGTAACACACTTTGCTGGAACCCCATGGAAGCATATAATTTCACATGCTCCAATGAGGACTATAAGTGAGTCACATGACACTTAATATTTGATGTAAAGGTAACTAGGGATGCACCGATACCAGTACTCAGGACTCAGCCCGATACTGTGCTCATGTACTCGTAAAACAACCCTGATACCCAGCACCGATACCACTTTGACCACGTGACATAGTGTAACGACACACAGAGACTGGCAGGAAGTAAGCGCAGGAGCGCTGTCTTTATTTTCAAACAAAGAAACAAACAAACACAAGAAACACGGTCTAGATTGAACAGGACTAGCTGGATCAAACATGGGACTATGGTCTAGGCATTACTCGGGAACAGAGCAGGGACATGAGACCGCTAGGATGCTATACGCATTAGCTATTGCACTAACACGTGGAGCTACAGCTATACGCTTTAAATACTACGAACGTGACAACGATGCAACCGATAATACTGCCCGAAATGCCCAGCCACACGAGGGATTTAAATAGACAACATAATTACACTAAACATAAACACCTGGTCAAATTAAGCTACACCCTCGCACATCCAGCCTATGGCCAAACAGGAAGAGAACAAAACCAAAACAATTGTCACGTGACTTCAGCTTCACCACTGATATTTGGACTAGCAGTGTCAGCCCAATGTCTCTTATAAATTTAACAGCCCAGTGGATTGATGAGGATTTTACTCCCCAGAGAGTGGTTTTACAAGCAACGCAATTTAAGGGTTCACACACTGGCCAAGTCATAGCAGGTGCATTTGATGACATGCTTCAGATGTGGGGCATTCTGAAAAGTGCGAAGTACTCGTATCAGTACTCTGTATCGGCGAGTACCCAAATGTAAGTACTTGTACTTAGTTTGAAAAAACGTGTCGGTGCATCCCTTGTAATGATGAAATGCCACGAGAGCACAGAGTGTCGTATTCATGCATGGAGTAATTATTACCTCTCTTCGTTCAGCCTGTACACCTATGACATGAGGCGTCTGGACACACCAGTTACAGTACACATGGACCATGTCTCCGCTGTGCTGGATGTGGACTACTCGCCCACAGGGAGAGAGTTTGTGTCAGCCAGTTTTGACAAGACGGTTCGCATCTTCCCCAAACACAGCGGCCACAGCAGGTGAGCGAGGAGAGTCGGATCTTCCGTCCTTATACAGCTCTACCCTGCGAGCGGTCTGTAATCCATACCTGTTTGGATTCTCGAGTCTGATTAGTCAATTTTCTGTAACAGCACTTCAGACAGGGTTTGCAGGTTTCTGTACACAGATCAAAACAGATATAAACATAAATGTGTATAATCATTGATATGGTGAATTTTTATGTCAGGAGATGTTTATTTAACATTTTATGGAAGGAATCTCTAGTGTCAGAGCTGTGAATCAGGTAAAGGTTAAGCTGTAATTTTCCACCAATCAGGATCTTGGGTCATTGGCTCCAAATGAGGTAAAGAACGGAGAATTATAAATGAAAGCGGTGCAGTACTGTTGCTTTAGTTTTATTTTTAACCCTCAAATGCATGATGCAGTCTCAAACTTTTTTAGCTAATATAATGAAATATAAAGTGCATGTTGCTTTAGTTCAGTTCACTAATAGTGTTTTGTCTTAACAAATGATTTTTCCATTTTGTCCAGGGAGGTGTACCACACCAAGCGCATGCAGCACGTCATCTGTGTGAGATGGTCAGCGGATGACAAGTACATCCTGAGCGGCTCAGACGAGATGAACATCCGCATCTGGAAGGCCAACGCTTCTGAGAAACTGGGAGTGGTGAGAGCTTTTACTACCGAGAATTAAATGAGGCACGAACTGCTCTACTGTACTTTCGACGCTTAACGCAAAGCAGTTTATGCTGCTTATAAAAAAAGATTTCAGTATCTCATGCATTTTCTGTAAGATGGTGTGATAGAAAGTCGTTAATCTTGTGATGATTTGGCCCTCTCGTTTGACAGCAAACATGAATTCAAGTAATTAATTCACTGCTAAACTGTTTTACGTTGTACTACTGGATTTGATCAACGTAGTTTGCGTTTTCCTCGGCCGTGGCTCGAATACCAGTTTGTTGAAACCTGCCAGGATCAACGGTAGCTGCTGCTGCCAAGCATTTAGAATAATGTGCAATAAGAAACAGCATCACTCTCAATAAGTGGCTTTATGGCAGTGTTACCACTGTTTAGCCTTTGCCAAGTAAGGACCTGGTTTCTCTCGTCAAAGTGCTGTTTTGCGATTTATGATGCAGACAACAAAATGAACAGTACAACACCGACATCAAATTCCCTACTGCCAGACCTGCTTTAAAAAAACAGATACAGAAGCTTCAGTATAATAACCATATAATCATACATTTATATCATTTTATATTGTGCGTATATTCACACATGCATATACTCACTACCAGTCAAAAGTTTTAGAATAATAAGAAGACATACATCAAAACTCTGGCGTAACACAAATGGAACTATGGGAATTATGCTGTGATAAAAATCCCAAATAAATCAAAATAATTTAATATTTTAGCATCTTCAATGTAGACACCCGTTTTTGCCTAGAATTTCCAGAAATGTATTCTTGGCATTTTCTCAACTGATTTCTGAGATGCTTTTTAAACAGTATTAAAGGAATTCCCACCTACACTGGACACTTATTGACTGCTTTTTTCTGAATATTTTGCTAAAATCAGCCATTTAAAAAAAAATTTGTGTAAATAAAATGTTAGTTTTCTATTGAAAAAATGAATATGTTGGCACAATTATATTTGTCTACAACTCAGATTTCAAACATTCAATCATACACCTTCAGATCAAAAGGTTTTTAAGATTAGGAGAAACATTTCAGTCTCCAAACGTTTGACTGGTAGTGAGTGTAATATTATATTACAAACATTTCATATTGATGAAGGAGCACTGTTGAGAGGGTTGAGTCCTATATTCATCATAAAGAGCTCTCCATCCTCCTTTAGCCTCATGGACTGGTCTTGATTTTTGGCTCCTCACAGCACTATATACGTTAAATAAGCTAAGATTTATTCTAATGATCTTAACTGCACTGGACAAGCAGTACGCTCATCAGCACTTTAAATCATCCAATCACTTAAAGTAGAGTCACTCTGAGGGGAGAAAAAATGAAGCATCAAACAATCAGGATGGTTTTTAATTAAATGCCGAGGAGACGCTGAATCAAGCCTCGAGAGTTTTCTATGGATAACAGTGTGGTGTTGGGAAGTCAGGTGACTTATGTGATTTAGCAAAATGTTAAGCACCAGTTATTCTTCTTTCTCCAAAACGAACACAAAAGAATTGCCACATTTGGATGATCACTTTAGTCGTAGGTTTACGTTAATGCACTCGCGCTAACACAAGTTTCCACAAAACTATTGGAACAGCAAGGACAATTCATTCATTTGATTTTAATCCCCCCCTCCTCTTTTCTCAGCTTCAAAATGGCTTGGGGTGTCTCCCATAGACAGCTCTTTGATCTTCATGTTGACTTGTCCTTTTTAACAACAAATGCAGTCTTCACAGCTGAAACTGAAGGCTAAAACCAAGACTAAATATACAAACTGATACAAACTCTGCCATGTTCTATGTACCAGGAAATAAAAGCTGAAATTCTAAACTTTCTTCTCATATTAATCCTTTCGTCTAAAACCCAAATGTCTACAGCGAAAACAAATGAATTGACCTTGCCGATACGATAGTTTCGGAGGGGACTGTACGATGAAATTTTCAGTGAAAACAGATGTTTATTTAACATTTACAGAAGGATACTTCACTCTCAAGGCTTTGTAACAATCAAACGTAAAGCTTTCTCAAAAGTTTATCAAATGTTTTCTGACATGGGGGGAGGCCTTTGTGGAATTTTTATTTATTTATTTTATTTTTATATATATATACATTTTAAACTTCAGGGGAGAGAAAAATGTGATGTTGGTGAGGGAGTGACTTTTTATATGCTGCTGTAACAGGAAATGACGTGAGCTAATGTTTGATGTACATTAAACATGACTCTAAATGGATATAAAGTATGAAAAAATGTGTGCAAATTGCTGTTATGTACATACCTAAAGTTTTTTTTTTTTTTTGTCTCTTTTGTCATCATTTTACAGTGTGGGTAAAATGTATTTGATCCCTGCTGATTTTGTATGTTTGCCTACTAACAAAGAAATGATCAGTCTATAATTTTAATGGTAGGTTTATTTGAACAGTGAGAGACAGAATAACAACAAAAAAATCCAGAAAAACGCATGTCAAAAATGTTATAAATTATTTGCATTTTAATGAGGGAAATAAGTATTTGACCCCTCTGCAAAACATGACTTAGTACCTCTTCCTCCAAACACAGCGAGTTGAGTTGATGCCAAAGAGCTCCATTTTGGTCTCATCTGACCACAACACTTTCACCCAGTTGTCCTCTGAATCATTCAGATGTTCATTGGTAAACTTCAGACGGGCATGTATATGTGCTTTCTTGAGCAGGGGTGCTGTAGGATTTCAGTCCTTCATGGCGTAGTGTGTTACCAATTGTTTTCGTGGTGACTATGGTCTCTGCCTTGAGATCATTGACAAGATCCTCCTGTGTAGTTCTGGGCTGATTCCTCACTGTTCTCATGATCATTGCAACTCCACGAGGTGAGATCTTGCATGGAGCCCCAGGCTGAGGGAGATTGCCAGTTCTTTTGTGTTTCTTCCTTCTGCGAATAATTGCACCAACTGTTGTCACCTTCTCACCAAACTGCTTGGTAATGGTCTTGTATCCCATTCCAGACTTGTGTAGGTCTACAATATTGTGCCTGACATCCTTGGAGAGCTCTTTGGTCTTTGCCATGGTGGAGAGTTTAGAATCTGATTGATTGATTGCTTCTGTGGACAGGTGTCTTTTATACAGGTAACAAATTGAGATTAGGAGCACTCCCTTTAAGAGTGTGTTCCTAATCTCACCTCGTTACCTGTATAAAAGACACCTGGGAGCCAAAATCTTTCTGATTGAGAGGGGTCAAATACTTATTTCCCTCATCAAAATGCAAATTAATTTATAACATTTTTACATGCATTTTTCTGGATTTTTTTGTTGTTATTCTGTCTCTCACTGTTCAAATAAACCTACCATTAAAATTATAGACTGATCATTTCTTTATCCGTGGGCAAACGTACAAAGCAGGGAATCAAATACTTTTTCCCCCCACTGTGTGCATTTATTATAGCAATGGGCAAACACTGTCATCATCTTTGAGTTAGAGTAGCAGTTTCCTTGTACAGAATGCTAAATGTTGCAGAGGTTAATGTTGGTACTCTAGTTTATACAGGCTTCACGTGCTTGTTGGTAAGAATACTGTAATTAAGGTTTAACAGGCCTCTTGGTTTTGTCGAGTGAAGCATAGCTCTTTCGTGGCATCAGCATCTATTAGCCGTAAATAAATTGCATTTGGTGGGGGGGTAAAGAAATCATTGCTTTTAATTAGAATGAAAGCTTTCAGCTGAGGGGCACTTGGACGTGAAGCAAGAGGAGGGGTTTCGGGGACGCTGAAAGAAAGGAGACGGCGGTGGTCATTATCCTGGTGTCATTAGAAAGAGCAACTTGTCTTTTTAGTGCATTTTATTTTTATTTTACTTTTAAAATCATGTTGGATGTAGTACATGTGCTTTAATGGTACATGTTTCAAATGCAAAGGACAATAATGAGTTTAATAATAAACAAAATAGGTTATTAGTAGTTTCTTTCTGGCAAGTGTTTGTCTTCAGCATACCAGTTGTTTGATGTCAGAAGCATCCTTTACTGTTAGCACCAATGCAGAACTATATTAATCGAAAAATCCCACCACCAATTTTTGTGTAATGGACCTAAATTACGAAGTTTCTCCTTCCACAGCTCACAGCTAGAGAAAAGGCCGCCATACACTACAACGAGAAGCTGAAGGAGAAGTTCCAGCACCACCCACAGGTGAAACGCATCGCCCGCCATCGCCACCTGCCCAGAGACATCTTCAAACAGAAACGAGAGCTGCGGGAGATGAAGGAGGCAAGACGCAGGAAGTAAGTCGCCTCCTCAACTCAGCAACTTCCTTTTTGGTGCTAGCTATACACTGATTTAACATACGAGTTTGACTGAACGTTGTTTTAGTCTATGAATTATATTGTGTAATAGATTACGGCTCTAGACTATACACCAACCAGCTACTTTATTAGGAACACCGTACTAACACTCGGTAGGACCCCTCTCTGCTATCAGAACAGCTTCAGTTCTTCATGGCATGGATTCCACAAGGTGTTGGAAACATTCCTTTGAAATCCTGGTCTGTGTCTGCTGCATCAGATAACTGCTGGAGATTTGTCAGCTGCACATCCATGCATTTTAAAATCAGATCTGGGGACCGGGAAGGCCCTGTATTACACTGTACATACTGTCATGTTCACAGAACCAGTTTGAAATGACTTGGTGAATTATTATGTTGGAAGTAGCCATTATAAGTTGTGTAAATTGTGACTGTGAAGAGATGCATGTTGTCAGAAACATTCCCCATACTATTATACCACCACCACAAGCCTTAACCTTTACCATAAGGCATGGAATCATGCTGTTGATGCCAAATTCTGGCCCTGCCGTCTGCTTGAAATCAGACCAAGTGACATTTTTCCTGTCTTCAGTGGGCCAGTTTTGGTGAGCCTATTGAAGTGGCTAGTACATGTACAGATGAGTGCAAAATTGAGCATCCCCATGGTTGCCAAATTTCAAGTGTAAATCTAAAACATATGTCAAGGTATTTGGTAATTATCCTTTCTTGGCAGAGCATCAACTGTATAACAATATACTATATTTTACTACATTTAATGTAGTATTAACTTATTACTTCTGTCATGATATCAAATGAGTATCAGATTTGTTTTGTCTATTTTACAGTCCTAGTGGTTATTCCTACAGAAGGGTAGTATTCAAGCGGGAGGGCTTTATGCGTTTTGGCACAGGTGTATCAGCAGGCAGTAGAAAGGTCCCCGTGGATCTCCTAGCTGTGTGCCAGGCTTTATTGCTTGCTCTGAGCTTGCAGGGGAGCGGAGAAAGCCTTTGCCAACTCCCGTTTTTCTGAATGCCAAGTGCAAGCAGGACTAGGGCAGAGTACAAGAATTTGAGAGTAGTATAATTAATTAATAACATGTGAGT
>JAFFST010001107.1:63518-81821 GCA_022414735.1 Noturus placidus | reverse complement strand
CTGTTATTGGGTAAAAAAAAAATATTGATTCTGTATTGATATATTTTGTTGTACTCTGAAAAGTGTATAAGAATCAATAAAAAAAATGTATAAAAAAAAAATTAAATAAAAACCCTGAGAAGCCACCCTCTTCCCCACAACTCCGGCAGGGTTCAGGAGGTCTGTTCTGACTCAGAGCAGAGCTTATTTCTTGACTGGGAAAATGTAATGAGATGACTGTCTATCCATCCATCCATTTTCTGTACCACTCATCCTACACAGGGTTGTGGGGAGCCTGGAGCCTATCATGGGGAACTCGGGGCACAAGGCAGGGGACACCATGGACCATGAGTGCCAACCCATCTCAGGGCACAATCACACACACTCACACACTACGGACAATTTAGAAATGCCACTCAACCTATAACGCATGTCTTTGAACTGGGGAGGAAAGTGGAATATCTGAAGGAAACCCTGAAGCACGGGGAGAACATGCTAACTCCACACACACAGGGCGGATGCGGGATTCAAACCCCCAGCCACTGAGGTGCGAGGCAAAAATGCCCCCTAGGAGTTTTTACTACACTAACCAAATTAATGAAATACAAAGCTCGGCAGTATCAATCCAGAAGTGTCTCATGATCTCAAGGTGCTTACACTGTATTTGTGCTTAGTTGAAGGAGGTAAAGGAAGACTTTTTTCCCACAGCATTCCATTCAAATCGTTTGTCCAAATAATTGAAATAATAATTTGTTTCTCTCTCTAGCCTGTTAATGGGAGTGCAAAATACACTAGCATCCTCTTCCATGTTTATTACAGCTCTGGATATTTTCAACTTAAAGCTATTTATATAGTCATAGTCTAATTTATGGAGGTCAACACACTTTTGTCTAATTTCATTTGTGTTTTCTCTAGTCTTCCCCATGTTTATGAATGAAATGACTAAGAAATTCTAGCAGTGCCACTAATTGTAACACATATGGCTTTGTTTCAGCTTTTGTGTTATTTTAAAACAAGATATTTATTTGATAATTTTTTGTTACTTATTTCCAGTGTGTGATTATGCCACTTAACCACCAAGACATTTGGGGGGGGGTGAGTTCTGCACATAAAGAGCACAGAGCACCTGCGAGAAGACAGAAGCGATAGAAGAGGTGTTGAAGGACTGCTGACTGTTGGAGAGGCCCTGGACGACGCCGTTAGAGCCCGAGCCCTGCTGGAAATCCAGGTTCGGCCCAGAGCGACTGCTAACCTGGGCTCGCTGACACTGAGGCTGCACAGAGCCACTGCGATACTCACGACGTCCTGCAGGGGGAGACATGAGGGGACATCAGCCGACTCAGGAAAAGTGTGTGATGTTTACAAAGAGTTCAGTCTTGAGGACATTTTGAATACTTGTAGTGTTCAGTCAAGGTGACAAACAACAGAATTTCTACCTCCGTATTACATTATCATTTAAAATCTTTTCTATTGTGGAAGTAGAACTGGTGAGACTTAAAGGTGTTAAAGGTTAGACCACAAGTTCAGACTAATTTATTTAATGCTACTCAGTTCGTACAGGATTTCACAGAGGTTTTTTGTGATAGTTGCAGCCAAAACTTCTTGATTTTGCTGCAGGTTTTTTTTTTTTCGAAATTTGCCATTCAAATTTCTTTGCAGAAAACTTCTTGAATTGGTGAAATTGCAAGCACAAGAAGCTTCTTTTAAACTACTACCAGTGAAGACAAATATGTAATCACTTTCTATGATTAAAAAGTATACCACAGGTAACATTTATTTACTTTTCAGACGTCAAGAACCACTGGCCTCTGAAGTTTAAAACCATTGAAATTTATTCAAATTCAAATAAAAATCTGAGAAATTCATTAACGTAAAATGTAAAAACCTAGTTTTAAATTTTAAAGTGCCCATTGTTTGTTTTATGTAGTTTTATGTTAATCTGTATTCTTCTGCAATTTAACAGAACACGAGCTATTCACCAATTTTGTATCATGTCATGATGATCTGCCTTGGCATTTTAAACACAGCAGATATTTTTTTTCGCAGAGGAAAAGTGACTCACCAGACATGATTTCATATTATGTTGCATTTTGCCTACACTTTCGTGTAAATCATCCGGAAAACTCCGGAAACTGTCTTTTGCATTGACGTTTGTTGGTAAATGAGTCCTTTTAGCTGTACTCAAGTTCGATGCATGTGAACCGAAGAGGGCTTTGGCTGAATGAGTGCTGTGGTGAAGTCACGTGACACTTCTTGACCCAAATCTACAGAAATCATGAAAAGTCACAACCTCCTCCGAATATTGCAGCGTTTGCTTGATTGATATTCTTGAGGGACTGACTACTAGACAAATCTGTGAATTTGTCATATTAGAATAATGTATGAATGTCTGTAATGAGAAACCTCAACCATTTGTTATAATTCTTCACTGTCTCCAGAATATTAAAAGAACAGGAGAAACATGAAGTAAATAAAGATTTCCAGATATTTTAAGGAAATTTATTTTCTATATCTGTCATGCTAATTGTATAACCAATATTTGCAGTTTTCATTCAAGACAAATGCTTTGTCCTAGTCAGAGTTATGTTGGAGCCGGACTCTTTCCTTTGAACACTGAGTGGGAAGCAGGAATATGGCCAGGATGTGATGTCAGTCCTTCCCAGGGCACTGTGCACGGATACGTTTACACGTAGAGGCAATTTGCCAGTCCACCTACTTATGGTTAAACAGTCAGAGGAAACCTGAGAACCCAGAGGAAACTCACACATACATAGGGAGAATGTGTGAAACTCCACACAGGTAGTAACCCGAGCTCTGGATCAAACCTTGTATTCTGATATAGCAACACTTCCCGCTGCACCGCTGCTAAACCATTTTGTGGTTTTGACCTAATCAGTTTATCTATAAATTACATATTACATATGCTTGTACATTTGCTTCCATCCAGATTCCATCCCATCTTTACTTCTGAGAGACTCTGGATATAAAAAGAGTATCTTAGAGAGTCAATCATGTTACTGACCTGTTGCCAATTAACCTAATTAGTTGCAAAATGTTCCTCCAGCTGTTTTTCTTTAGCAACACTTAGTTTTCCAGCCTTTCTTTGCCCGGTCCTACGTTTTTTGAGACGTGTTGTGGCCATCAAATTCAAAATGCTTTCCTTAAAATGGTACATTTTCCTCAGTTTAAACATATGATATGTTTTCTATCTTCTATCGTGAATAGAATACGGGTTTATGAGATTTGCAAAATCATTGCATTCTGTTGTCATTTACATTTGACACAGCATCCCAGCTTTTTTTTGGAATTGGGGTTGTATAAACAGATACGCAGAGGCGCTCTGACCTGTACTGTGGTGTCGGGTGCGTGAGCTGCGTGGATGGGCCTGCTGTGTGCTGACGCTTTGGGAAGTGACGGAGTTGTGTGTATGACTAACGGAGGAGCCGGCGCAGTCCACGTCCTCCATGTTCACTCCACTGTTACAACTCGTCAGATTGTCCTTCCTTACACTGACAGAGATGAGCAGAGATATCGGTCAAAATGACAGTGTGTTTATATTATATACAACTCAGATTACGTGATGTTAATTTCACGTAAAAAAAAAAAATCAGGCAAATTCAATCTAGTCAAACTTTTTGTTTATCTTGTAACTATTCATATTACTGTACTACTGTTTAATTATTGAATATATTTCTAGGCTTTATTTTTCTTTGCCTACTTTTATTATTCATACTAAACTCACCTTTTATTTCACGCTTACTTATGTTAACTTGCTAATAAAATTCAGAACGAGCTGCATTTCAAATGTAAGAAAAGTGATCTCTCCATGTGACCCACCGGAGCCACCGGGAGCAGAGCCATGTGCGGATGCCCTCGAGGCTGAGCGTGCCACCCCACATGCTGCCCGTGTGCTTGTGTGTTCCTGCGTAAGAGGTGGTGAGGGCAGACACGAACATGGGGTAACCTAGCGGCTGGTCACATGATGAGTTGATCATGTTCCGCAGTGCCTGCTTTGAGTTCTGGATGCTTCCTCGCTCTGGATTACGGTTACGCAGGAAGATCAGTTCCTGCTGCTGTCCTGCCCACAGCCCACGCACACACTCCTTATTGATCTGAGAGAGAAACAGACAGAGGCGTAATGGCTATTAGAGTACTTTATACTTAGGAGGAATGGATCAGACCCTGATTGGGGCAATAAAGAAACTTGTGTTCTGTAACACTACAACCTGAGAGATTTCTGTCCCTCTGTTTTACAGTCCAGTACCCAAAACCTTCAAGCTTCAAAAAGTTCATAAAGGCATCGGAAAAGTGTCATCCATGTGACTCCAGTGGTTTAATCCCAATTTTATGAAGTGATAGGAATGCTTTGTGTGCAAAAATAAACCTAAAATTAAGTCTTAATTCACAAAATATCTTCACTTCTGCATAGATCTCCGCATGCGTGTTGTGTAGACGTGAGAGCAGAGGGACCGAAATCTCCCAGCTTCCAGTAAAATGTCTTTATTTGTGTTCCGAAAATGAACAAAAGTCCTGAGGGTTCCGAGCCACATGAAGGTGAGTAATTGATGACGCAATTTTCATTTTTGGGTGAACTACCCCTTTAATGTGTCACACACAGAAGCCCAGAATCTTTTTACATAGCAGGTATATTATCATACACTGGCATACTTACATGCCTGGTTTTGGCTTATTGTTTTAAAATCGCCTTAAGATTTAGCTCCAGTTCCACTGAGACATACCAATACACTGCGATGTATTTATTTCAATTGAATTTAATTTCACATTTAATGAATAAACTCTAAAAAGTAAGAAATAACTCCATGACAACGAGTAACCAATCAAGAGTTCTGCATGCCCCACCGTTGCTCTAGACTTGACAGATCACACTGTCTGCCCTTTATCAGTGCTAAAATAATCACTTTAATTGATTTAACTTTTGTTCTGTTGGTTAAATTACTCATTTTTTATTAGTAGTCAAGTATTACAGCTTTGTTCTCTGCAATTTCTACAGAGTATACGCACATCACAGATCATTCCACAGCCTATGTTTAGACCAAGTGGATGTAGTAGGTTTATGTTCATTTTGCCATGGCACACAACTCAGTCAAATCATAACGTTCACTGCAAGCGGAAAACACTCTTAGCTACCTAAAACCTTTTTTTGACCATTTGGTAAACGGGCTCCTTATCTGCATAACATGATGTGTACAGAAAGTAAAGTTAGAAGGTTAATAAAATATTGCTGCATTGGTTTAGAGACTGTTACAATATTTACATTAAAGATGAAGTATGTATGAAAGGCAGAAAATAAAATCGCAGTTTCTGGCTGATTGCCAGAATTCAGCCAGTGACCTCCGATGGTTTTTCCCAGATGACTACCCATATGAGTAAATGATATATTTTCCACTAACATGTCTTACCTTGATGACTTTAAAGTTGAGGTAGCGTTTGTACAGCATGATGATCTTGTATTCGTCATTGCCATCGTCCAGTGTATGGCGTAGCGTCAGTAGCGTATCTCTGCCGGACAAAACGGCCTTACGCCACGCCGGGTCGCCCTCATCACATATCACCAGCGAGCTCCTGTATGTGCTGATGGCCTCGTATAGCACGGCCGGCTCCTCGCTCTCCTCCAGACTCGTGAAGTGGTCCTGTCATCCATATGTACAGCAATTGGCATTAATGAGCTTGCTTTCAGTAGATGAATAGATTTTATAAAGGTTGCTTTCATAGATATGTATAGTGCAGTAAACTAAGCAAGGTCTGAGCAGAATGTGATTCCCAGCTCAGTGTTTAATCAGTTCATCGGTTCCCTTTTTCATAAACTGTGCTTATAATTGGCTTAAAACTCATATAAATTTTCATTAATTCATCTTTATTAAATGCTTCATCCTGGTCAGGTTTCAAGTGGATCTGGCTTCTATCCCTTCTAACCCACTGACTTGAGCTGAGAATATACCCCTGATGGGATGGCAGTCCATCACACCTCACCTGTTCACGCTCATGACTGAGCCTCCTTATTGTGTTTGGTAACCTGCTTTTGTTTGGTAACCTATTTTGTCCCTGCCTAGTTTAATCTGCTTGCTGATCTATATTTGGGTTTGCTTTCCACTTTCTGCCTGCATTTAATACATTTGTACTTACAACCCCAAAATAGTTGATTGTAACTTTAAAGCTTATAATGAGAACTAAACACGTGAACAACTCAGTGATTTGTCAGCATAGTAAACATTGTGTTTATATACCATGTAGGTCATTACTAGTCCTAAACTTAGTGAGCTAAGCCACATTGTATGTTCTTAAGTCATCATAAGCTTAACCTTTTCTATCAGAACAGTGGCGTAATGGAAATAGTAGGATATTTTCAATCAGTATAAATGTGAATTATTTTATTGCTGTAAATCTGTTATAAGATTAGTCGGGGTGCTGTTTGGCTTCTGTGTGTAGAGTATCATGACCCTGTGTTTAGCTGCTGGTGAGCAGGACTAACAACAATAACATTGGTACAGAGATAAAAAAAAAAAAAAAGGACAGCACAACTAAAGCTTAACCACTACTGTGGAGTGTGACATCACAAATAAATACAATGCTGAACACAGGCACCTCCAAAACCTCCCATTTGTTAAAAAGGGTTAATGATAATTTAATTTGTCACCTTACATTTTTTCATTTTTAGGGTTCATCTAAATTGTCATGGTTATGCCGATTATGGCACATCACTACGATTCCCATCAGCCACTACACCTCACTAGATTGTGACCCTCAGTCACATGACTATTTGCACCTGATTCACATTTTGGTTTAATGAGCATTAGAATAAAGTCAAGTCTTGTATAGCACTCATTGTCAAATTTTTGGCTTTACTTGCCATTTGTTGTCAGGTTGTACGTGACATTGAATGACATGTGAATGTTTTCTTGAGATCATAGTTCATGTTTAGGTGTCTAAGGTTTAAGGTGTCTGTATTGTTTGTGTTTTATTAAGTATTTCTTAAACTTAATCTGCACTTGCATCCCCCTCTCTACTTCATTTTCTTGCTCCCTGTCTTCCTAGCAGCACTGCACACATTCATACCTGATGAAGTTTGAGGCTCATCCTAACCGCTGGCGCAACCACCTTCTGGAGTAGATCCATGTCAGCAAAGACCCACTCATCCTTTGTTGCAATACGGAAATCTCCTTTAAACAAGGCGCTGAAGCCGTACAAGAAAGACTCCAAACTGAAAGAGAAACAACAATGAGAGCGTATTAAACACCTGAACTATTATTAGACTGACGCACTGTATAACATGCTCACTACATGAATGAGTGTGTATGTCACTCTGTCCTCTGATGCAAAAAAAGTCAGAGGATAAAAGTCAGAAAAACACTTTATGTGAAAGAATTATAAAGGCTTACACTGGGCCATTCACAAGAACTGTAGAAATATTTCACTAATGAGAACTTACACATGAAACAACTGAGCAGTTAAGGGTTTCGAAGAACCCAACAATATAAGCCTTCGCTTCTCTATTAAGATAGGCACTAAGCATTTATACTAAGGAATGAAGATCATACCTGTTGGACATGCTATGTGATACGGTGCCCAGAGATCTCCTACCCAGGAGCGACAGAGCAAAACACAACGTGACCAGAAGAGAATCCTCATCACAGTCCACCGGCTGAGAACAGAAACCACACACAAATCTGTTATATACACTACCAGTCAAATGTTTGGAGACACTTGAATGAAACGTTTCTCATAATCTTAAAAACCTTTAAACCTTTTGATCTGAAGGTGTGATTAAATGTTTGAAATCGGTGTTGAAGACAAAAATATGTTGTGCCAACACATTCATTTCTTTCATTAGAAAACTAACATTTTATTTACGATATATATATATATATATATATATATATATATATATATATATATATATATATATATATATTAGTTAATAAAAACGGATGACTCATAAGAGTCAAGAGCCAATAAGAGTCTAGCGTAGGTGGGAACTCCTTTAATACTGTATAAAAAGCATCTCAGGGAGATTCCTCAAGAAATCGGGTGAGAAAATGCCAAGAACACATTTCTGGAAATTCTAGGCGAAAAGGTGTCTACTTTGAAGAAGCAAAAATATTTTATTATTTTGATTAATTTTGGATTTTTTTATCACCACATAATTGCCATATTTATGTTTGTGTAACTCCAGAGTTTGGATGACTTTATTATTATTATAAAATGTGATGAAATTTTTTTTTTATAAACAATGAAAGTGTCTAAACTTTTGACAGGTAGTGTATGTGATAATATAACCACATAATTATTATTATTGAAATAAGACATTTTTATAAGCTGGTAGGGCTGCGTGATCATCGGTATTGTGTGATGTGTCTCAAAGGTGTATTTGAACCTCTGAGAATTTATTCCGAAATGCAAAACATATCTAAATCTATCCATCCATCCATACCACTTATCCTACATAGGGGAGCCTGGAGCTTATCTTAAGGGACTCAGGGGATGAGGCGGGGTGCCAACCCACTGCAGGACACAATCACACACACAGAAAATTTCAAAATACCAATCATCCTACAATGCATGTCTTTGGACTGAGGAGGAAGCTGGAATATCCGAAGAAAACCCCTGAAGCACAGGGAGAACATGCAAGCTCCGCACACACCGAGCAGAGGAGAGAATCGAACCCCCAACTCTGGAGGTGTGAGGCAAACCACTAAGCCACCATGCCCCCTGCAGCTCAATCTTTCAGCTTAAACAGTACTGTGACAACAGTATCTCACTTGCTCCATCTTGCCGGTGCAGTACTGGATCCACTCGAGATAGACATTGCAGTAGCTGGCCCTGGTGACGCCCTGCAGGCAGTGGACATAGTCCTCATCAATCTTAACGCTGAACACCACTGGGTCTCTCTCTATATGGTGCCATTTACTGTAGGGCTGCAGGGCCTCATGGATCGACTGCTCCTTAAGCCATGTCTGTAGCTTCGGGTTGATCACCAGATAGTAGATGATACTCTAAAGGCAGAAAATGTAGCACAGACATTCTTTGGTATCATATCATGGTATCAGTCCCTTCTGATTGGTCAGATGTTGATTCATTATCTATAACAGCACAGCTCAGCCACTAGTGAAAACGGATGCAATTGTTGATATGGTAAAGTTTTCTGTGAGTCGATATTTATTTAGTATTTTTGGAAGGAGTCTCCAGTGTCAGCACTTTGTAACAGTCAAAGTTAAAGCTCTACCTTCACAATTTCAGGACAAAAGGCTTGGCAGCTTCTTAGTAATATTTTTAACTTGTTTTGTGGATGTTCCAGAACATTAGATGGAACTTATAAATGGTTATGGCATGTCGTTCTCTAATAAATAAACATGGTTAGCACTGGGAAATTGCTCTGGTATGTGAGGAATAAAACACTTCAGGATGTGCTGTTGCTGGAAAATAATCAACATCACACCACCCAGTCATCGTTTATTTTACTTTACCAGTACACCCTGTAGTGTTTTATTCTTTCATACTGTATGACATAGACTGGACATGATCAATACATGCATCTTGGATGCTTCAAATTATAATCAGTGACTCTATGTACCATTTAACTAAGATGAGAGATTAGAAAGTATTTCTGACTTAGCAACTTTCATGCACATAAGGTCAGAGGTGAGGACATTTGGCAGAAGGGCAGGCATAAATACTGTAAATGTGGGATTTTTGTAAATATTATATTATGATCAAAACATATAGGTGATGATTGTGATATAAACATCCAGTATCAGCACAGTGCCTTGTATATTTGTATTTGTATCTTTTAACTTTGCTCTACTGTCTATGTGAGCTTCAGTACAGCAAATCTGATCATTATGCAGTCCGTACAGTTCAAGGTTTTCTTTTTTATGATTGTTGTAGCAAAAAATGCTTAATTTTGCTACAATTTTGTTTTTAATTTGTGATGCACAAAATTGATTAGCACGGTCTTTCACAGTGATGTTTGTTGGTAAATGAGACCTTTTAGTTGAACTCATGTTCAATGCATGTGAAGAGGGCTTTGGCTGAATAAGTGTTATGATGATGTCACATGACGCATCTTGGCCCAAATCTGCAGAAAATCTGCATTAATTTAGAAAAAATGGCAAGCTCCTCCGAATACTGCAGAGAATATTGCTTGATTTGGAGTTCATTTCTGTAATTGCAAAATCTCGAAATCCTGGAGGGACTAATTATAATCCTCAACACTATTTCGATCATGGGTGCGGCAATACTGTAAGTATTGAGTGGATCTCAATATATGATCAAGTATACGATGTACATGAAAAATAGCCAATGATTCATATGACACAATTTAAAAAGAAAAAAAATGGTCAGGAATGAGAAGCTACACCTTTTTAGATGGCAAATGCCAATTCACTTTTCCTCAATACATGCTATTTTGAATCAGAGTAGCTGTATAAATACGAAGACTTGTGCACTAATTTGAATCAGTGAATCTTTATACACCAAGTTGACATGTCAGTGACTCGTGGAAGAAATAAAAACTATAAAATTCCACAGCTGTTAAAGTCATGAATCCACTCTAACTTTTTACTATAAGAGGAAATAAAAACGATGTCATATATTGTTTTATCCATCTCTTTGTTTTATCCATCATACCCTGAAATAAAATATTCAACATAATATGAAAAAGCCCAACCTTATGATAATTCATACCTATGGAAACAGGTGTATGGTAAAACTGATGCAGGTGATACCTTGAGGTAGTAGGTGATGAGCAGTTTGCGTAGGTCGTAAAGCTGCAGCATGGTGGCTGCATTGTTCTCACTGATGCTGTAGCTCTGAAGCACATACTTGGTGGTGGTGAGCTCCCAGGCGAGCCAGCGCAGATTAAACGCAGCGTTACATGAGAGAACGTGAGCCAGGTGACCCGGCTCGCAACAGCAACAGCCCTCATCCTCTTCCACGCCCTCAGTAATGGCCTCCACCTCCCGCTGCTGACAGTATGTGCCTGATTGGTTAAAACAAAGAATAACAGTAAGTGATTTTATTAAAATATTCTGCTTGTTGTAGTTTATGAAGTGATTTTATGTCTTGTATCTTCTCAAACTGGGGGCCGTATTGTCAACCTTTGAATTATGATGTGCATAAAAATGAGAAACATTAATAAATGAAATCAATTCTACATGGCACACTAAGACACACAACAAACAGAGACATCTAAGTTTTCAGATAGAGGATGTAGTCTTATAGTTGAGAAAGTTAATACAGAAGAGCCTAGGATGAAATCTGATGACTCTAGGGGGGATCCACAAAGGGATGCACTCTCCACAACGGGGCCTCACGCAGAAAAAGTTTTGATAATAAATGAGGGTAAGCCTCTTGTTATATGCATTTAAGATATTTTTTTATTATCCAGCCACCATAATCTGAAGGTTTCCATTTCTCTCTATACCTACTTACCCCTGAACTCGAGACCCCTGAGCTGGAAGGTGACGAGTCCGTTGCCAACCTCGATGAGGTGTATGAGAGCATTGAGGTAATCGGAGGCCAGAATGAAGCAATCGCCTGTGCTGTAGTTCCCCCAGCGACCCAGCAGCAGATCCCCACACAAAGAGTGCTGCAGTGAACGTGTCAGGTACTCATAGAAGATTGAGTTCAGATTGTTATCATCACAGCCTGGGAGGAAAAAATTAATATAGTCAAATTTATAATCGAAATTTTTTTAAACTAGAATATTGTTGGATTTACAATAAGATTACACCAAACCAATGAGCCTTGGTTCTCATGTGTACATCTATATTATCCGCTCTAGTAAAGGTCATTTACCGGTATCCTTGTCAATCTGAGACATCAGTCTGCTGTTGGAATTGTCAATACGCTTTGTACTGAAAATAACAAATCAGAATAATCAATACATAAATAATATGTGAAAAGTCTTAAAAACATCATTTAAATAACAGGCAAGTCTCTAGACTGTTGAGACATCACTGTGGCAAAACAGCTGGCATTCCCAACTTCCATCAAAGTGCATCAATCGTCCATCCATCCATCCATTTATCTATCTAACAATATACCTTTTTTTAATTATTAAGGGGTTTTTTATTAATTAAGTGTTTTTCTATACACATCAGCCTCATCAACCCAGCTTTCCTCCAGCATGAAAAGTAATTTTGCAGTATGTGGACACTAGCATTTGAATATACAGTACAGTAATCTGAAAGAATTGCTCCTGTAAAGAGCTTATGAATATTCCATAAACCCTGAATTTTAAGTGCAAGAGGTTCTTACTTGTAGTTCCTCTCCCAAAACTTGACGGGACGTGGGTAGGATGTGATGAAAATGGCACTGCCCAGAAACGGGCTCAGTGGAGTGTAAAAGACGGTGGTGATTAATGTCTGCACCAGCAGCATGGCAGAATCTGAGCAGATCTATTAAGGAAAATCGAAACTTCTGAACCAATGAGTAAATGGTGATTTAGCACTCAAGCACTAACTTGAAGGGCCTTTAAGTTGAAAACATTACTTCAATATTTATGTAGTGAAAGTGACACATGTTCAGAGTCAGGTTACGCACCTGCTTAAGTTGATTTAATGAGTTCCCCATTCAGACTATGCAAAATAATTGTGTGTAGTTTACACCTCTGAGGTTGTCAGATTTTTATTGAGAAGAAGTATCAGAGATGGGGCTCTACAATAGCATCTACACCTCGGCTTTTAAATGCAAGCGCTTGCTTTTAAGTCCCAAAACACATTTTGGAACATTTGGGTTTCAGACCAAAAGATCAATATGAGATGATAAATCAGAATTGCAGCTTTCATTGCCTCATATTTACATCTAGATGTGTTAAACACCTTAGAACACGGCCACCGTATAGGAACAGACTGTATTAAAGTAAATGCAAGTAAAACACTTCATATTTGGTTGCATATCACCTGCTCGCAATGACTGCATCACGTATAACACATCTCTGTATTTCCTTATGAATGCCAATCTGGCATCTTGTGACATTCCAAATTGTTGTATTGGCTATGCCGAATGTTTGTGCAGTGGCTCTGATACAAGGGTTCAAGCAAAATGTGGCATGCTGTTTATCACATCTAGATGTAAATATGAGGAAATGAGAAGCTGAAATTCTGATCTAATGTCTCATATTCATCTTCTGATCTCAAACCTAAATATCTTCAGTGTATAGTGAAAATAATAGAATCGGTCTTTTCGTTCCAATACTTTCAGAAGGAACTGTAAATAAATGAGAAGATGGCAAGATAAACATCTGAGATATACATCTAATAGCTAATACTCTGACAATCTACTCCTGCATATCATGGTTATATCAGACTTTCAGACAGTGGCACTGTGCCGATACTGTAGCACAACAAATTGGGCTTAAATCCAAGTTCAGAATCATGCGTGACTCAGACATGCTTTTATTTTACTCAAACGTAACAATCTGAAAAGTTCTTAAGCCTGTAGATCTGAATACTGATGTGGGCAATTTCTGTATTAAATTGTCACTACACATGTTTAACTCAACTCTGATTACAGCCCCAAATACGCACATGATATTCTGTTTTTCCATTCAAACATTGGTAAGTATCAGTTTTTACATGCAATAATTACAGCATGCAGGTCAGACTGTAAGGATACGTGGCACGGCGAAGGGCTGGGCGAAGGCGTGAAAAGCACTGCCCCATGCTATCTGCCAAGGAGCAATGTAGACTAGAACAAAGTGCAGCTTGTGCAGAAGATCCCAGAGCTGCAGACAAAACACAGACCAGCTGACAATAAACAAACACTGAACTGAAAGCACATTCTGAACTGACTCTGCAATCATCATGGATAACTGATAGTACACTGCAAGATGGCAAAAAAATAACAATGGCATTGCTTGTCTGAAATCCACAGTAACTTAAGACACAAATCAATGAACTATTACTCTATAAATAATGAAGAAGTAGTTCAAGTAAGCATGTCATAATTATCTAAGGAGCATGTTAAGTACACTAGATCCTGGAGCTGTGAAGTGACAATGCTACCTGCTGCACTACTGTGTGCAACAATTCATTTGGAATACTTTGAAAGGATTTTGAAACTGTTCTGTGCATAATGCACTCCCAAGCCTTTCCTAATTGAGAATGCATTAACGTCTCAGCCAGCAGAGCTCACCTTGTGGAAGGCTATGGACATGAGGAAGAAGTTAAGCAGGAAGGTCTCAGAAGCCCTGCTGTAGTCAAACTCGAAGAAGATGATGGTGAAGATGAGCGTGAGGAACTGATAGCTGGGATTGCAGAAGGACGAGCGCAGAAGCTTCATCCCAGCAACTGTCATCAATAAGACATCACAGCTGGAGCGAGACACAGACACCTGAGAAACTCAGGTGCAGAGGCAAGACACAGCCAAGCAAAGCACAGAGACATCAGGACAGGACTGGAAGCTAACAGCTAACGCTGACAAGCGCTAATGCTAATAAGAGCTATCACTTACCAGAGAGTTAATGCTAAAACTGAGCAAGAAGTAATGCTAACATTTCATATATATATATATAGATTTTTTAAAGCTTTTTGTAGTTATTCAAATCTGGAGAAATCTTGAGTGGTCTTTTTTTGTCAACTTCTCAGTGATCATTCCGAGTCGAGTTATTCTGATTTATTTGTCTTTAGTCATGTCTTGTCTGTGAATTAAAAGCCAGTATCAAAAATGTCCTTCCTGCTCTACTAGGGCACATGACAATTTGACATGAGCTTCCCTTTTTAAAATGTTGTCTTTAAGTGTATAAATTATGAGTGTGATTTTTTTTTAAAAATATAAATCTGCACAGACACTTACTGTATACCCAGCTTTTTCTGGTGGCTGAGAGCGAAGCCATCATTAGTAAGGGCACTGAGCACAATGGCAGGGTACACGACATACTTCTCAAAGCTCAAGAGTCCTACATAGAGCCGCTCGAACCACATTAACTGAGCATCGTCTGAAATGCATCCATGACACACACACACACACACACACACACACAAACACACACACACACACACACACAGTGAGGTACTGCTTTCTTTATACAGTGGTGCTAGTTATGAATCAAAGAAACAAATGACAAATGCTATATCAAAATATGATATTATTATGGGGCCATTTTCCACTGCACATTATGAAACGTTCTGCCCTATAAACTGGAACTGTGCTTTTTCCATTGGCCACAAGACCAGTACCAATGGTTAAAATTTTACAGATTTGTGTAACTGTCGAAGATTGTCACTAACAGGAACTAATGGTTCTTTTGGTTGTTGATTCAGTACTCATACCCAGATGAATATAGAATTAAAAATAATAATAAGTCAGTTACGTTGGTGTTATGGATTGCTACGTATTGCTATTGTGGATGCCTGTACAATTTTGTCTGTCATTTTTGTCAACAGTGGGTTAAAATTTAATCCCAAGCAGGGGTTCTTGTTATAATTGGTGAAATTTCAAATCTTTTATGTTGCAGAAGCAAAGAATGGTGTTATTCAGTCCGTACAGGACTTCACGCAGTGTTTTTTGTGATTGTTGCGGCCATAAGCGCTTGATTTTGCTGCGGCTTTTTTCAAAATCTGCTGAGTCTTTTGTGCTTTTTGCAGAAAACTACTTGAATTGGCAAAATTGCAATTGCACAAAATAGTTTTCTACGGTCTTTCACAGTGATTGTTGGTCAATGAGACCTTTTAGCTGCACTCATGTTCAACGCATGTGAATCGAAAAGGACTTTGGCTGAATGCGTGTTGTGATGATGTAAAATGACTCATCTTGCCTCAAATCTGCAGATAATCTGTGGTAGTTGAGAGATTGCAAGCTGCTCTGAATATTGCAGAGTTTGCTTGATTTTGCATTCATTTCTGCAATCGCGAAATCCTGAAGGGGACTGGTTATCGGCAACAATGGTGATATGCCAAAATAATGGTGTAGTCGCTTTTTCTGCCATCATTGTGACCACTTTGTTTGTCTCTGAACTTGGTGGAAAAGGAACTAGAACTAGAAGCCCGAGTATTACTATTCTGCATTACTACTAAGTATTATTATGTCCTGTTTGAGCCGATTCCTTTTTTTTCGAACCTACAGAGGAAAAAACCTCTACGACAAGAGTCACATCTACCAAGGAACTGTGTAATCAATAAACATGAAATTGTACATCATAATCCTACTAGTAGTGCAAGTAAACTGTATCGCTAATGTTACACTGAACTTGATCCTCAGCCTCATCTTATTAATCACTTACTCGTATTAAAGTACTATTCATGATGAGGAATGGAAGTCCGGACCTACAGTAAGTCCTGTAGGATGTAAGGATTAAATGAAGGTATAGAATAAGGGACAGCACCTACCTGAGGGCTCATATTGGGGGTACTCTTTACTCTTAAGCACTGGCTGTGAGATCCACAACCAGGGATGATGTTTGCGTAACTGAGGGATTAGATAGTGGGTGACGAAGCCCACAGTTGCTGCCAGTGCATACAGCACTATGGTGACAAAGGGCTGCATTAAAAACACAAGAAATGTTATTTGAAATGTAACAATTTGCTAAACACATGCTATAATAGTGATCTTCAAAAATGATTACATAATTAGACTATAAGCTCCCAGGACTAACCATTTTGGATCGTGCTTGGACATGAAGCACTGATCAATAACTGACCATTCATCCAAACGCAAAGACTAGTGATAGTTTACATTAAGGCTACTGTTATTGGTTGATGTAGCATTTTTGTTCTGGGCACTTATGTTGTTCATAACTAAAGCTTCTAGCATTAGCATTTGGGAATCTTATATTAATGCAGTCTGGGGGGGAACTCTGTCTAAGCCATCAATGCTCATCTACTGTCCAAATATTTTATGATTTTTTTTAAATAAATAAAAAGTCAATATTTTAAAATCAGAAACGCTCACCCTTAAAGACAGGAAGACCGTACTGGCAGTGACAGCAAAAGTCAAAACTGAAGCGACGGTGCACACAATCAGATCAGAGATCAGTATCTCTCTCTAAGAAAGGAAAAGAGCCACGGTGAGGCAATCAGACCAGCAGTGCTCCATCTGCACCATATCAACCATAATGGTCCTTACCACTGAGCTCTGGAGCTTCTTTGGAAGAGGATCTTCATTCTCAGAGGGCTCTTCCTCCTTCTCGCCTTCCCCCAACGCTGGCATGAATTTGGACTTAAACAAAGAGCTGAGGTGAAATGCGAAGAAGAATGGTATTTATTGATCATATGTGTAATATCAGATGTATCTGGCTCTTACAGAGAAGCATAACGTAGTAGTCTAGCTGAGAAATACGCTAGACAAATAGGGTTTTCTTACAACAGTATAGAAGGGTCACTGCTTTGTCGACTGAGATGGTACGACAGGGCTACCAGCAGAGCACAAAACCCAGAGAACAGGGCTGGGATATGCTGCTCGTTCCAAGGTTCCTGAACACATTAGCAATAGCAATGAGAAAGCAGTCACATTCACTTCATGGTGACATTTTGATGTGAATTGAGCGTGTCTGATTAGGCTTACAACTAAATCCTAACTGAATTAAATTAACAGACGTTTTCACTACTGCATTGCTGAAACACATGCGTGCAATATGCATGAACTGCCTTTGTAGTTGGTAAGTGTATATACACAGTCCCTGCAGGATTTTGCATTTTTGCAATTGCAGAAATTAACGAAAAATCAAGCAAAATATATTCTGAGGAACTTTTTTCAAAATGACCGCAGATTTGGGACAAGGCACATCATGTGACCTCATCACAACGTGCATTCGGCGAAAGCCCTCTTTGATTCATGTGCGTCGAACATGACTACAGCTAAAAGGTCTCATTTACCAACAAACATCACTGCAAAAGGCCGAAACTTCAAAATAGTTTCGTGTGATTGCAATTTCGTCAATTACAGTTTTCAGTAAAAAAAAACTCTAATTTTTTTAAGAAGCCACAGCTAAATCAAGCATTTTTGGCCACAGCAATCATAAAAGAAACTCCACAAAATCATATAAGGACTGTATAAGCTGCTGTTGCTGGTGTATAAACTTCCAGCAGCTGAGTTTTATTTTAAGGCCTATTTTGATCTACCATCATGCTCATTACACACAAGCCAACTCTAATGAAGAATAATGAAAGGTTTTGTGTCGGCCAAATAACTCAGTTGTCACTCAATCAATCAATCACTCAGTTGTATGAAATTACTAAATGGGGAAAAGTAGCCTATTTATTTATTTGTTTCACACAGGGCCATGATGGTTTGGATTTTTTTTCACCTTTAATAATAAACACCTTCATTTACAAATTGCATTTTGTGTTTACTTGTGTTGTCCTTGAC
>JAFFST010001107.1:48822-62384 GCA_022414735.1 Noturus placidus | reverse complement strand
ATATATATAGGACAGATGCAAGAGCAGATAAGAGCTTTAAATAAAGAGAGGCAGGCAGACAAATCCAAATCAATAGCATGGTCAAAAACAGGCAATGGGTCAGGCGATCTGCACACAGGTATAAACAAGGCAAGGCAAGAATCGAGAACAAGATCAAAGAAGAAGAATCAAAACGAGGAACAGGGTACAAATGCTTGGTACGGTGATAACACTCAATACTTCGCAAAGAGTGAATGCCTCGAAAGTCCTTTTAAACTGTGGTTGTGAGTGATTGTGTGTGAGATTGGATGCAGGTGTGTGTGAATAGAATGAATGAGTGTTCTGGGAATTGTAGTCCATGGCGTCCATGTTTGTAGGCCGCAGTGCATGATGGGAAATGGTTTGCTGTGATATGACAAAGACCAACATTGATTCTGCACTCAGACAACCATTATACAAAACAGAGTGCCAATATTTCTCCTTATGCAGCATATATAATGTACCACATGACCTCACACACACACACACACACACACACACATGCACACACACACAAACACAAGGTGATAGAATTAATTTCAAATTTAAACAAACATATCTGTACTAACAAATGTTTAATATTATCTACTAAATATTAAATGAATAAAACAAACAACATCATGCTCAAAACCTGCCATGGATGTATTATGCATAGAGCATGTTTATCAAGACAGATTTTCACCCACGAGCAGCTTATGCGCTGCTATGGGCCAAATAAAAAAAACAATGACTGTGCCTATGACTAATTATTTAACCAGCCATCAATACTGCTGGTTTCATTAACTTTGGGAGGACATGCTGTGCTCTCAGCATGCTAATATGATTAAAGTTTAAATACTAAACAGCAGGTATTCTTGGATTTTGGCTATTACAGTACAATTGTGCCATAAAACAGCCATTCAAAATGCAGAATTGTTTTTTTTTTTAAATAAGAGCGATCATAAAAATTGCATTTTGTTATTTATACTGAATAAGCTATTTCAGATTTTTACATATAGTCCACAAGACACAATAATAACTGAATTTGTACATATGAACCAGTTCAAAAGTTTACATACGCTTGATTCTTAATACTCCGTGGTGTTATCTGGACTTTTCATGTTCTTCAGCATCAGTGAATGTTTGCACCTTTTGTAATAGTCGTGTATGAATCCCTCATCCATATGAATGGTTTGGAACATGATAAAGTCACTGTTGGAAATTTGCAGAAGATGCTGGAAAAGTAAAGATTGTGCAGGACCTGGAGGATTTTTCCTGAAGAACAGTGGGCAGTTTAACTACTCAGGACAAACAAGGGACTCATGATCAACTCTCACAAAACATAAACACAGACACTGATCACTTTTGAAATGGTTCATTTGTGTAAAATCAGTTATTATTGTGTCTTGTTGACTATATGTAAACGTCTGTTGAGTGAAATAGCTTATTCAGGGCAGTACTAAATAAAAAAAATTAATGCCATTTTTTATAATCCCTGTTATTTTCTTCTTTTTTTTAAAAAAAAAAAAATTATTAACATTTTGAAGATTCTGCAAGGGGTATGTGAATTTCTGACCACAACTGTGTCGCACTCAGTAATGTAAGAATTTTAATAAATACACATAATGTCCCTTACTGAACTGCTCAAAGAATGTTACGTGCGAAATTTGAAAAATCATAAAGCATATTCTATCCAAAAAGTTGTGCAGCCCTTAAATACATAATACTTACCAATTAAAACATCTTGTACAAATCGGAGTATGTCCGATGTTACAATCGTAATGCCGTATAAGGTGAACACAGGCAGGTCTGATGTTTTCAGCTTCAGCTCCAGAATCCAAATAAGGCCACAGAACATGCAGAAATATGCAGCTCGACTGTAGGCAATGACTTGATTATGTCCCTAAAAAACAACAGCCATAAAAGGTGGTGAGTCCTAAATGAACCCCATTACATGCCATTATTAATGTTGTTCTGATTCAGTTGCTCTTACATGTGTAGGTGATGCTGCGTCTGGCTGGACACTCTGCAAAAACAAAGAACAGTTTATAACAGCCTGTAACACAGCAACAAGTACGTTATGGTTAATAAGTAATATACATTACCTTTAATAAGGAGTACTGACAGCTGGCCATGACGAGACAAAACTGGAAAACCCAGAAGTCCTTAAAGCAACCCTGGTTCAGGAGCACAAAGCCCAGAAAAGCAACCAGGAAGGCTAAAAACACGGCAGCCGTGTTCTCCTTCCAGTCCCGATTCCTGTAAGAACCATGGAAGTGCTCAGTTTGGTTTCAGACACTTTATATCCACGTTATAAATGGTAAATGGTAAATGGCACACTTATATAGCGCTTTTATCCAAAGCGCTTTACACTGTGTCTCATTCACCCATTCACACACACACTCACACACCAATGGTAGCAGAGCTGCCATGCAAGGCGCTAACTTGCCATCAGGAGCAACTTGGGGTTCAGTGTCTTGCCCAAGGACACTTCGGTATGTGGAGTCACGTGGGCCAGGAATCGAACTGCCAACCCTACGATTAGTGGATTAGTGCGGAGGTCTTCAACAGGGGTTCCGCGACCCCTAGGGGGTCCGCGGAGGTACTGCATGGGGGTTGCGAAAGTTTTGGTACCAGTTTGATATAACACAATTTCATACAATATATATAATTAGGGGGTCCCCGCTCCATCTCGCCATCAGTTTGGGGGTCCTTGGCCTGGAACACGTTAAAGACCCCTGGATTAGTGGACAACCCGCTTAACCACCTGAGCCAGAGCCGCCCCCACGTTCATATACAACAGTACATTTCTGACCTGTCCAGCAGCGCCATTAAGGTCAAACGATCATACAGGATGTTGATCCATTTCCCAGGAAACACTTTCAGCTTATAGTAGAGCTTCCGGGACGGCTTCTCCTCAGTAGTCGTGTCAGAGGAGTCGTCAAGAGAATCTTCCTCCTGCAGACAAACCATATAAGCACACAGATGAGTGATCTGTCTTCATCTGAAGACTCATTTTACAGGCAGTTACTAATAATAATGTGTAAATAGCATAACAACAAGAAGGGCCCAGCAGTGGCAGCTTGCCTGAAAGATCTCGGGGTGTGTTCTCCTGGGCCGAAGCCGGTGAGCTGGAATGATGCGGCGCTGAAATGGACAATCAGGATGCCCACCCACTAACCCATCCTGGCACTCCGAGTTGGAGGACGTGGAAAGGAGATCACTAACCAAATATAATAAGGCAAAGGGAAAGCGAGAGATAATCATGAAGGTCAACATGCAGATTTAAATTTCTTTAGCTACAAGGATTGGCTGCAATATCTGGATGGTGAGCAAAGTACTGAATATTAGCCTTCACTTTTTTTAAATAGGTTTGTCAAAATCTGATATGATATTCCAGGCTTTCCACTGTACCATATGTTCCCTGTGATGAGTTCAGCTCCAAGAGGCAAATTTAATGATCTTTCATTGTACAGCTTGCGAGGTCTGTCCCCTGAAAAACATTTAACATTTCCCATCAGCCTTGGTCCCTCATTTGTAAAAGATTTAATAAGATTAATTACTACTTTTGCCATGTTTAAATTGTCACATTGATTATTTTTTAACTATATGTCACTTACTGTGTACTGTGTGGAAGGTATAGGCCTCCTCTTTGGATGTTGCTTCTGGTCTACAGATGATCTGCAGCATTGAGCTTTCTGATTGAGAGGTCTGAGAGGGAAGAGATTCATAGTCGGGATCCCTCTCCTTATCTGTCTGAGGACTGGAAGAGTGAAGGGAAAATGGTTTGCCTATTGGTTGGTTTTGTTACTGTGTGACTGGTGTCATACTGGTGAAATTAGAGGTTACGTAATATTGATAACTATATATTATTGTATTGTACATACATGCTACAGAAATATTGGGACTGATATTATGAGTGGTCCAAAATATCTTACAATTCTTGTGTTCTGATAATAAATATGCTTGTTGTACAAGGTGTTTACCATAAAATCAAAAATAAAATAAAAAAGCAGAAATTAATATGTTTAAGACTCACCTGTAAACTACCGAATAGAAATGTTCAATGTCTGAATAGACATCTAATAAGTAGGGAAAGAAAGAATGAAATGGTGTGCAGTTGTGGTGTGATGTGAACTAGCGTTATGCCGGAATCAATATTTTCCAGTAACAGCATTTCTGGAAGCGTTTTCTTCCTCTTAATCCAAAGTAATATGCCAACAATTAATTTTTTTATTTATCCATGAACAAAATTTTGTGCTTTTTAAACATTTATAGTTACATTTAATGTTGTGGAAATTCTGCAAAACAAGTTCATTCTTGTTAACACTTACATTATAGCAGCTATAAACAGTCGTTCCCTTGCCAACCACCCTTTCTTTCTATCTCTTGAAGTTTACTGTATAAGACAAAACCTAGCTTGTCATGCTATACAGAAACCAGAAAGCTTCAGATTCAAGAATTCAACAGCGCTGTAGTATAAGACCATTTAACTCACAGCCATAGCCATAACTTTGGAAATGTAGGTATACAATAATACCTGTTGTGTACAGGTACCTGTATAATATGTTATATATACATATCCTACCTGTCAGGAGAGACGATGGGAATCTGTTTCTCTGGAAGGCTGTGCAGTGTGTCTGTAGCCAGACTGTTCGGAGGGTTTGGAGGACCTTGCTGTCCAGCCTCGTCTGTGCGTTCTAAGCTCTCCACCACAACTGTAGTGTCCTCTGATAAGAATTAGAACCAGGACCAATAAGAACGCAATAAAATTTTCCACTGTACCATATGTTCCCTGTGATGAGTTCAGCTACAAGAGGTAAATTTAATGATCTTTCATTGTACTGCTTGTGAGGTCTGTCCCCTGAAAAACATTTCCCATTTCCTATTAGCCTTGGTCCCTCATTAAAGTGATCTCGAATACCAAAACTATGGTTTATCAAAAGCTGACATTAATTGTAGGTATATTTAGTATTTAAGGGAACACCTGTATTTGGGAGTTTTTCAATAGCCCATCGAAAAGCATTGGCATGGAGAATTGTATATTGATGTTACACGTACAAATCATATGTACTCTATATATTTATTATTTGACTTCCCATTTCAGTTTTTTTTTTCTCTCTCCATATATTTCCTAATCTATTATCTAATTCGGGGTGCACGGTGGCTAAGTGGTTAGCACGTTTGCCTCACACCTCCAGGGTCCGGGGCTGGAGTCCCGCCAGGGCCCTGTGTGTGCAGAGTTTTCATGTTCTCTCCGTGCTGCAGGGGTTTCCTCCGGGTACTCCGGTTTCCTCCCCCAGTCCAAAGATATGCATGGTAGGCTGATTGGCATGTCCAAAGTGTCCGTAGTGTATGAGTGGGTGAGTGTGTATGTGATTGTGCCCTGTGATGGACTGGCACCCTGTCCAGGGTGTACCCCGCCTTGTGCCCGATGCTTCCTGGGATAGGCTGCAGGTTCCCCGTGACCCTGAAAAAGGAGTTAGCGGTAGAGGATGGATGGATGGATATTATCTAATCCGTTATCTATTCAGAAAATCATCAGGCTCTCTCTACCTACCACTGGCAGCTCCAAACATGAACACTGAACCCACAAGGTCATAAGCATTATGGATGGCCCCTCCCACCCCATGCAGAAGGCAGAGGATACCGAAGCATCAACCGAAGCGTTCTTTCCTGAGGTGCTCTCCAACACCGACCTGGACTAATCCCAACACCCACTATCAGTCGACCGTCAGCACACACTTGCATTTTAAAAATATCTACCCTCTAGACAATACTATTGTGCTGCTATGAGACTGAACTTGCTTCTTTTTTTATCCATTGAAAACAGTTTTGTTGTTCAGTCCAATCATATGGTGTGTATTTATTTTGCTGTATATTTATTGTATATTTTTCACAAATCTCACCCTGTCATATCTTTCACACTTTAGGTACTCCTGTATACCACTGCATTGTGTTGCACCATGTTTGTGAAGAAACATATAGTGTTTATAGGAGGAATGATATCCGAGAATAATCTTCTTTGATCATTTTTTAAATGTCATGTTACAATGTCCTGCTTGTTCATGCATTGTTTTAGACACTCATTCTTACAGTTTTGTTTGTACTCTGTACATCTTTTAAATTCACTCTTGACAAGACCATCTGCCAAACGACTAACTGTAAATATCAAATTATGTCTTCTCTTTTGCTGATCAGCACAGACATTGTTAGTGGAGCTCATCTTAGTTGTTTCAACATCACACAGCCTCACAGTGATATTGATGCATCCATTAACTGCAGTCCATTAACTCCAGCCCATTACTGCGACATGAAGATAATCATTCACCCCCCCCCAGAAGGTCAAAGAATGCAATAAAAATCTTCAAATGTTTAAAAGTACTGTGGAATGCCGGTAGGAAATGCAAATCTAAAATTCTCGTTGCAGTTAAGTGGATAATAAATGTCTCATAACATGCCAATCATACCTCCTCCCAAAAGAAGAAGATTAAATACTGACCATCTGTTTTAGTTTTCTGATCCTCCTTCTGCTGATCCTCTGTTTGCTTCCCTCCCCCACCTCTGGTACTGCTGATAGACTCCAGCATTGAGACAAACTCCACAAAGTTGGACTCGTTGGGCAATTGGCCCTCTTTGTCCTCTAAGTCCGACTTAGATGAGGTCATGGTCTGCAACTTGGATTTGGCTCGATGGCCAATCAGGACAGCATCCCTTCCACTGTCAATGCTAAGGCCTCTTGCGTGCATCCTTCCTTTTCCACCAAACCTCCCAAAGCCAGAAGGGATTTGCAAGAATCCATCAGAGTCTGACTTCAGCTCAGTGTGCTCACTCTCATCTGGATGGGTGTGCACATCAATGCCCGAGGAGCTGTTATTAGTGCTCGGACTAGGGTTCTCAAACTCATGTTCAATAGACAATGCTTCTTGTTGGGCAGAACTGAACCCAACTGGCTCATTTGAGTCTTGACCCTCATGAGCCACAGACTGTTTTTGAGGAGATAATTCATTAGGATTTATCCTCCTGTCTTTATTATCTCTGACACAGCTTTCTTCCTCCTCTTGAGGTGAATCAAAGGTAATGACTGGGATTTTGACAGGCGAATCCCCCATCTGGTCTTGCTGAGCCAGGTGGTATTGAACCGACTCCAGGAGACTGAGCCTGACTGACTCCTCAAGCTCAGCTGCTGTCTGAGGATCACAGCTCATTGTGATGACGATCTTCACCGTATCATTCTCATCCAGGCGCGTTGATAAACCAGAATTGTCAACCAGTACCACAGAGATTTCATCCGAGCAGTAGGTCTCCTCAGGCTTCTCTTCCTCTTCATCCTCTTTAGCCTCTGAGGACCGACTGCCAGTGTTGTTGAGGTCTGGAAGGGGTGGTGTCTCTTTCTCAGCTTCTTCTTGGATCCTCTCCTCTTCACTGCTGGTAGAAGGGGGCAGACCTTCATCAGCTGTGTCCCCTTTGGTTGGCTGTCTTTGCTCTGACTGTAAGAGTGGGGCTGATTGGTCAGTATTGGGACTAAATGCATCTTCAGGGGTCAGTTTCTCCTCAGCTTCGGTTCTTTCCTTACACTTCTGAAAGGATGTGTCATCTTGACCTGCAAAATACATATAGTCAAATAATTCTAATCAGTGCTAGACTTTGTCATGAGCTTTATATTTAACTGTGTATTCTTTTCCATGTAAGCACACCAAGTAGTTCTGAATATTTTTTCACTATACTCCAACCATCCAGTGCCTCCCAGAAGAGGCTTGGTTCCTTCTGAGTTGGATTCCTTTTGATGTATCTTCCTCAAGTTTTCTCAGGGAGTTTTTTTTTTTTTTTTTACCACTGTCTGAATTTCTGTAAAGCCACTCTGTAACCATGTCTATTGATAAAAGTGCTACACACATAAACTTGAATTGAATCGAACTATCCTCTCATCGAATAGCGTTACAGGGACTACCTAAACCAGATTCTATTCCAGAAATCCTCATTCATTTTGTTCAAATTAAAACTGCTCATGTTGACATTAACATTGAATACTAAAAATAATTGAGCTTAGATTGTTTTTAAAAACTGAATATATCAATGCATCTTAGTTTCGCATGCCAGCTTCAACTAAATCCATCAGTGCCTGAATCAATAAAATTGTCACCTTCCAGAAGAGGGCCTTGAGGAAGAAAAAACATCACAAGTAGTATTTACTGTAAAGTGCTTACACACTATATCGTAATATCGTTAGTAGTAACTAATCTCGTTCAGTGAGTATCGTATTACATACCCTCTGTGTCCTTTGAATCCTTTTTTGAGGACTCCTGCAGTTTAAAAAAAAGATAAACATATTGTTGTGCAAAAAAGTATGTTTTCCCAAAAGTATCCTATTTCTGTTAACCAGTATGAGTGGAAGACCACTCACCCCAATCAGTCCAGGGTCTGTTTCAGTCTGTTTCACTGTGACTTGGATTACTGGACTTGGAATGTTTCTAGTCAATACTGTCATGGCAACACTATCAGGTACTGTGCTGCTCTTCCTGTGGGGAAAAAAACGTTTTATTCCACTGGTAAAATGGCTGACATTTAATCAAAAAGAGCTTCTAGATCTGTCCATAGCATTCACTTTGACTTTAAATGAGAAGTAGTAGTATTCAGCCTGTTGTAGCTATTATTGTATATCCTCATTGTGTTTTATAATCCATGATAAACAAGTAATGGTTGTGTCGTACCTCAAGCTGGCTCGATGGCAGGTGTCTGAGGCATTACTCTTTTTTTCGGCACCTTTGCTGATGTCAGACATACTGTTTCGGGGTACAATTTCACCTTCGTCAAACATCAGGTGAAGCCGATAGTTCACCATCTTAATGAGGATGAAGAAAATGGTCACTGAGGTGCAGTAAATACTGAGGGCCAGACTTGTGGGTGGAAGAGCCTGAGGAACATAAACACATAAACGCATTAGATGGTCTGTGTATAATGTAGAATGTTTCTCAAGTAGATACCTTTATAAAAGTGCCTTAAAAGATAGCATTACAAAACCATGTGCATAGAAGAGTGCACTGTCAAGGTGCTGTATAAGATGTATGTGCTTCAATTTATATTTTTCTTACAGGTAAAATAGTGTGGCATTCATGAAGAATAATCATCAAGCATTGCAAAAACAGCAAACGCTTTTATATAATAAATAAATAAATATTAAGACGTAGTAACTACCAACGTAAAGGGGAGCCGCAGGGACTCACAGATATGTAAATAGCCAATGCTGCAATATGTTAGAAGCTAAAAAGTTAGATCCTTGGCAAAGAACTGATTTCAGTCTATATTCAGTAGCACTACATAGAATGAAAACAAATAATGGGCTGAAAACAAATGTAGACTGGCACTGACGACGCCAAGACCATATTCACCACTATCATTCACCTCAATCAATGAGAATGATGCATTGACAGACATCAAAATTATGCTCAAACATTTCAGAGTTGAACATTTGTCATTCATGTCAGTTTTCAGGAAGACACAGCAAAATCTATTCACGCTTGTCAAGCAGCATTCAAAGCTGTACGATCCTGTGCTAAAAATCTGTGCAGGTCACACCAAGACACGCTTTGAACAATATCAGAGTGTGTTCAGATAGTTCAAAACACATGGGTATGTTTCACCTACTGTCAAATTCCACCCACAAACAGGCCTTGTAGATACCAGCAATACATATCAATGCGTAACATCATTATGACTTTACAGGCTAACTATTGTTTGCTTATCAATTCATTGTTATCGTTGTTGACTGGAGTGTCTAGACTTATCCAAGGGGTTAAAGACTTATGGTTCAGACTTAAGGAGGGGTGTCCACACCTGATTCCACCTATTTAATGAATTGAACATAAGCCTTGTCTCAACTTTAGAAATTATGAGAAAATCTTAGAAAATTGTGAATCCTAGCTGTCCTTCTGGTGGAAGTCTTAGTTTCTATGTGGAACCCTACAACAAAGTGTTTCCCACTTGGAAACTATCATCCTTTAGTTGTCTAATGAACCCTTAAAAAAACCATTGAAGAACCTCTTTCTCTATGAGTATATATACAACACCCTTGGAGGATTGGAAGTCACTTGTGCATAGTAAAAAATTACTGTGGCTAAAAATAGACAGCATGATGCTACTAGCAGGCTCTGTGCAACAGCCTTGCTTGCAAGCCCTGAATACATTTCTGTGCTTCCCCAGCTCTGTCGCACACGACTCAACCATCCAGTAGATCTCAAAACCTTTATAAACTGACGTGTTAAAGCAGGGAAAGCATAGGGAATTGTTTAGTCGGTTTGGGAAACTTACCTAGTACAGATGAGAATCAAGGTATAGTAAAGTCAATTTTAAATGTATACATGTGAAAATGTATTTTTTAGATAGATCAACGCCACGTTTGTCCATGAGTTCGACAGCATGCAGAGAAAATGCGCCAAAGCCAGACTGCTGGCAGCCAGAGGCAACTGAGTGCAGGGAATAATGGAGCTGACTACTCTGGGCCAACCTGGGGAAGGACTTCAGAGAGCCTGGTATAGATTTTCTGTGTTTTTAGGTAATGACAGTCATGAATATATGAAGGTTGGTATAATAATTAGGTCAGTAGAGTGAACTTTCTATCCATAGAAACACTAAAACCTCTGGGGAATTGTGTCCCATCTCAGAGGCGCAAATGGTTCTGTCTGGTTTCTTCATAGATTCAAGGTTGATGCAGGCGTTTAAACTGGCATATTAATAAATAGATTAAAAAAAAAACTATGAAAAAGAAGTTTACTATCTTTTTATCTTTACTATCTTTAGTAAGTCCATTTAAAGAATGTAATAGGTAATTACAATCCAATTACGTAGAATAAATCATGTTTAAAGGTGAAATACATACATGTACATATTAAAGGTATTGCTTCTAAGAGTGTAGAGGAAAATATACAACAATAAAAACATTATATGGACAAAGAAGGGTGGATAAAATGAAGGGATTGTATTACAGTAGCCTATAATAATTACGCTATATAATTGTTTCTCGGGTATAAATATAAGCGTTGGTGATCGGACCCCTAAGGACTGAGTCTGTATATAAGATGGAGTGCCACTGTATAATTCACAGCCTTCTTCATGCTCATATTGCATTGACTGCTGACTCATTTCCATCCCGAACCCCATGTCGTGCCTGCGCAACATTTTACTCACCAGATGCAGAGACAGAGGCAACATGAGCAAGAAGAGCCACAGATAAAGGTGGCAGGAGTTGTTGAATTTATTCTGCTCGGGGTCGTGGTACCATCCGCCGGTCAGGGAAGCCCACACCCCCTGGCGGAGCGTTTGAAGCACCTGGGAGCCCATCCTCGCTGAGGCAAAGACTACACCCGGATCCTTCTTCAGGATACAATCACCCTCACTGCCATCTCCTCGATTTCTTGCTAAATAGTACCCTACATGTTGCGGATGGTTACACTATTTATGATCCAGAACCTCGAAATTCGTCGGCTTTTCTTCTCGTCCTCTTATCGTCTTCTTGGTGTGCCATTATTAAAGGACTGGTGCTGTGCGCTGCAAGCTGAGCATCATCCTCCCAGTGTGTGTGTGTGTGTGTGTGTGTGTGTATAGCGCGCGCGAGAGAGAGAGAGAGAGAGAGAGAGAGAGAGAGAGAGAGAGGAGTAGTGTTTGTTATGTGATGTCCCTTTCCCCTGCCCTCAATGATTCTTGCGCCCCCACTCTCTACTCTCTAATTCACTGCGGTCCAGGTCTCCTCCCCGAAATCAAAAGGCGCATATATTATGAACTTTACGGTAAAGCGCCATATGGAGCTTCACTTGTAAAAACATGGCTGTAAAGCAGTACTGTAACTGATTTTACCGTAAACAACAGTAAAACATATTTGCACTAAAATACTGTAAAAGTTTTATAGTACATAGAATAAAATAGCATATAATACAGTATCAACACGCTCATTTGGTTAATGCTTTTTTAATGAGTATAATGAGTTGAAATGGGAGACATACTGGGACAAGTATATAGTATATATACATGATCAGTATAAAATGTTATTACTTTGTCTTCTGGGAAACAATATGTTATGTAGCTTCTGAAGGGGAGTACTAAGTACTAAATGAAAAATAAGACATTTCAACAAAATGATAACATTTACACTGATCATTCTACTGGCACCCTGTCCAGGGTGTACCCCGTAATTGTGCCAGATTCTTCCTGGGATAGGCTCAAGGTTCCCTGTGACCCTGAAAAGGAGTACGTGGTAGAAGATGGATGGATGGATGGACCGATCATTCTATTCAAAAGTTTACACACCTCTGGATTTTATTTTATCGTGTTGCCTTCTTGGGCATCAGTGAATGTTTGCACCTTTTGTAATAGTTGTGTACGAATCCCTCAGTTGTCCTCAGTGTGAAAAGATGGACCTCAGCATCATTTCAGTTGGAAAGGGTTCAAATATGCAAAAAAAAAAAAAAAAAAAAAAAAAAAACAACCAAAACCTAAAACTAACAATTAAAAAATTTTGCTTTAATGATGCAACATACATACATAGAAAGCAGGTAGCAACACCTTGACATAGGGCATACATTCACAGAAATGAATCAGTGGCTGGATTTAGAGTTCAAATCCCGAATCACTGCTTCCACAGTTGAACCCTGTACCCCCCACTGCTCCACACTATCTTAACATGTCTGGCCCTGCGCTCTTATGCTAATTTTATTCCTAGTTGCAATATTGCATTTTTGCTGTTTAGATCTATTGGAGAATGCCTCACAGCTCGAGGGTCACTGATTTGATTCTGAGTTCAGGTTACAGTCTGCGTGGAGTGTCTGTGCATGTTTTTCCTGTGTCCACATGTTTCCTCCAGGTTCTCTGGTTACTCCCACCTACCAAAAAACATGCTAGTATAGGTGGATTGGTGAAGATAAATTGCACTTAGGTGTGAATGAGTGTGTGCATGGTGTCCGGTGATGAACAGGCTTCCGAGAACTTGGTCCAGATCCACCGCAACCAGGATAGTAATTTCTCTAAGTGAGTGAATGAGTGAACTATAAGAATAAGTATGAGCATATACAGTATGTAGTCTAAAAAGTTGGAATAATAAGTTTATAAAACATATGGTAGCTATAGATTTTTATTGTAGTGAACCTTGTGAATAAAATTTGACAGTTATTTTAGTAAAAAATATTAAGTGTAGTTTTACATTGTAGGTCTTAAAAAATCAGGGAGCTATGTGGACATTAAAGATGATGGACATGTTTACTCATTTTTCACACATACACCACCACTTTACTTATAAATACTGTACATTTTTATACACACACGACCACAACTGCTCATCACGCATGTCTAATGTACAGTTTTAAGCCTGCCAACCCATAATATGTTTCATACATATTAATACAAGTTAATAATTACAGGAATCTTAGTCTGTAAATAATTTGGATAGCATTAGCCTATATAATAATAATAATAATAATAATAATAATAATATTAATAATAATTCGAATTCCGGTTCGAATCCCGGCCCGGGTGATCCCATGCCGAAGTGTCCTTGGGCAAGACACTGAACCCTAAGT
>JAFFST010001107.1:18459-29580 GCA_022414735.1 Noturus placidus | reverse complement strand
GGCTCCTGATTGGTTGGAATGAAAACCTGCACCCACACCGGCCCTTTCCGGATAAGATTGGACACCCCTGTTTTACATGATGAGGGGATGGAGACCAATATTGTCAAAATATGTTACTTTTAATGGGAAAGGCTAACGAGTATGTAGTCTGTTCTCTTTTATTCTGTTGATGGTGACCTTTGTTGGCTTAGTGCCCCTTAGTGGCAGAACATACCGACGTCTCTATTCACAAACTTACATTTAAGCATCTGTATTTTTAAAGTATATCATTCGAAATAATGTGGTTAGCTAAAATACTAATACATCCTTGCCTATTTCTGAATAAATCCCAGGGAACAATGTACAGCATTGGAGTTACCTGTTATGTTGTAATTGACTCACATGCTGGTCTTTCATCATTCATCAAATGTAGGAGCAGGTCACTAAACAGCAAGCTTAAATTTCAATTGGTTTGGGTTTTTTCTAATTTTTTGGTATATTCAGATTGAGTTTAAAGAACATGATTTATTTGTTTTTAATATTCATTTAACTGGGAACCAAAGAATAACACACATCAGTCAGTACATATGGCACCATTATGACTATAGAATCACATTATACTGATGCATAAACCATGGCCATTTAAACTATACAAGAGCATACATTTTTCTTTCTCAAACTCCAGATTACTTTTTAGTGAAAAAAAAAATCACAGTTGAATTAAGCCAAAGAAGCTTTAATGGAGTTTGTTGCTCATGCCTAAGATCTGATTTTATCTTGCTGTAAAGATGCATGTAATTGTCAGAGGGACCCACATGCACAGCACCAAAATCTCAAGTATGTGTATGCAGTACTATGCATTAAGCAACTGCACACACCAGTACTAGCACAATGTAGAATGGAGTTCATACACTTCACTTAAGGGCTTATGAAGATTGAATTCATAAGCCCTTTTACAAAGCAGATCATTACAAAATGCAGTGAGTTGAGATGATAATAGAGCTTTGATGGAAGTCCAGAGGTGTGTGCATAGGGGGGAAATTCAAAGGCATTGAGACAAATTTGAGCATAATATTGCCACTAATAAATTATAAATTGCGGTGTCAGTATGTTTCTGTACTTTCAATGCCACAGTAAAATATAAAACCTAATTATTTACTACTTAACTTTATTTCTTAAGCCCATGAGGCTGTATGCATAAGCAGAACGAACCTCATATAGATGTGTTTCCCTCTTCCTAGTTATGGGGTGCTTCTCTGGGAGTTGCTGACTGGGGAGGTACCTTACCGTGGTATTGATGGCTTGGCAGTTGCCTATGGAGTGGCTGTCAACAAGTTAACCCTACCCATTCCATCCACCTGCCCCGAGCCTTTTGCCAGGCTCATGGAAGGTATGTGTCATTTAGTTAGTTAGCCAGATACAGTATTATGTTCTCTACTTTTGTCAAGCTACCTAGTGAATGCTGAATAGTTTCCATGAACAATATTGTAATCTTTAACTTTACTAATCTAATCAGTTAGCCACAAGGGGAGGAGGGTTTCTGTAGAACATGGCGTGTGTGTGTGTGTGTGTGTGGGTATAGGAAGACTATGGAGCTTCAAGGCTTACTTTATTTTCACTGGCGCGTTTCAATGCGTTTTACAAAACCATTACAAACTCAACCAAAAGAAGTACTTCTCTTGCTCATGGCTTTTACATCGTACAAGTTCAAAGTGAAGCTCACTTAGAGCTCAAGATCACATTCTGTACGTGTCCGTGTGAGAGAGAAACATGTGTGAGCTAGACCAGCCGTATCTCACTCTCTCTGGCATTGAAAGCACGAAAAGCATACATAAGTAGGCTGGCAGTAATAAGACACAGGTGAAAGTCATCATGCTTTACCTACCGGTTTTACCTGCCTACTTTCCATCTGCAGTCGATATCCACACCTTCCACGTCACAATAACTTCCGAACATTTTGCAGTGTGGACCTTTTTGATGGGGGGTTAGAGATGACTGACTGTAGTCTCCAGCTTTATGCATAATGTTTATAACTTCAGAATGCTGGGAGCAGGACCCCCACATCCGACCGATGTTCGCCACCATCCTGGAGCAGCTGACCGCCATAGAGGAGGCCGTGATGGCCACCATGCCGCAGGACTCCTTCCACTCCATGCAGGAGGACTGGAGGGTGGAGATCCAGGAGATGTTTGATGAACTGCGAACAAAAGAGAAGGTCAGTTTGTTATTTGCTTTTAAGTACATGATTGTTCTCACTGGGTGGGTTGATAACTTCACAATGGCATGCCTGGTGTCTCAAGGGTTCACTCCATATTTCCATCGAAATGAGCTTTCTGGTTCACATACAGGTCAGAATTTTTAAGTTAAGTTATTATTTAATGTATGACCCTATGATCTGACCTGATGTTTCTGACCTGTTGACAGTTAACCTGCAAAATTGCAGAAGTTGCAAAATGTTCCTCCAGCTGTTTCTTTTTAGTAACACTTACTTTTCAAGACTTCTGTTACCCCCGTCCCCGTTTTATGTTTTATTGTGAAGAACATATGGGTTTATGAGATTTGACATTTGACACTTTTTTGGAGTTGGGGTTGTATAAATCCTCCCAGATATGTTTTTTCAGTTGTCACTTAGTTTTCTAATCTCAACATTTACCACAGGATTAAATGCTCCCCATAAGTAACATCTGTTTATAGGAAAGTATGTGTTAACATTTAAGCATGTCAGACTACTCTGGCACTTGTTTGGGTGGCTACAGTGAGTTCAGTTGTAACTTTGAGTTATATAAGTTAGTTACTGTTAGTGGAGATGGGGTTCATGGATCAGTGACCAACAAAAGGCCCTTTATGGGACGTTGGCAGGAAAAATGTTCCTGATGAGGGGAAATAATTACGCACTATCTAACTTTTTTGGGGGGTGGTTCATTTTCAAATAAAAATTTTCATCCAGAATATTTCTTTTGAGAAACCTAGAGAGTGAGGTCATGGTTTCAGTTTGCTTGAACTTACTGTATTCAGGTTGAATAATTCTTGTAGTTATTCATGATGTCAAGCAGTTTCATGTAGCAAGTTGTTACTCTTTCTCTCTGTGTTCCTCCAGGAGCTGCGCTCTCGTGAAGAGGAGCTGATGCGGGCGGCACTGCAGCAGAAATCGCTTGAGGAGCTACTGAAGAGGAGGGAGCAACAGCTGGCTGAGCGAGAGATCAACGTACTGGAGCGTGAGCTTAACATCCTCATCTTCCAGCTGAACAAGGACAAGCCCAACGTCAAGAAGAGGAAGGGCAAGTTTAAGCGCAGTCGCCTCAAGCTAAAGGATGGCAACCGCATCAGCTTGCCCTCAGGTGGTCCACTTTAAATGGTTTCTGAGTGCTAGTGTATATTTGCTGTTTTAGAGAAGTCTGTCGACTAGATTTTGAATAGGAATGTGTATTTGTGCTTCAGATTTTCAGCATAAGATCACAGTGCAGGCTTCACCATCGATGGAGAAGAGGAGGAGCCTGAACAGCACCAGTTCCAGTCCTCCCAGCAGCCCCACTCTCATCCCCCGCCTCCGTGCCATCCAACGTATGTACTGGTTTCAGACACGCACATACAGCGGGGAAAATAAGTAGTGAATGCATCAACATTTTTTTTTCAGAAAATATATTTCCAATAAGGCTATTCACGTGAAATTTTCACCAGACAACAGTGACTCAAGAAATCCGGAAATATAAAACATTCACAACATTAAAGTCCATATATAATGTTGTGTAATAAAGTGGAATGACACAGGAAAAAAGTATTGAACACACTAAGAAAAAGCAGTTCTCCAAGATAAGGCCTGGAACCAAATGAAATCCATAAGTAATTATACCTCATGTCTGTGCAAATTAATATCAGCTGGGTTAGTAAATTGATGGTTTATAAAAAAAGGCTTTTCGTTACCGAGGTGTCTCACATGAAACATCTCATGATGGGTAAAGAGTTCTCCCAAGACCTTCGGAACCTTATTGTTGGGAAACATATTGATGGAATCGGATACAGACGTATTTCAAAACTTCTGAATCCTCCAGTAAGCACCATTGGAGCTATTATCCACAAGTGGAAGCAACATCACTCAGTCATCAACCGAACACGCAGGAGCTCCTCGCAAGATTTCTGACCAGCAAGTCAGATGAATAGTTAGAAGAGTAGCCCAAGAGCCAAGGATCACTCGGAAAGCGCTCCAGAAACACTTGGAGGCATCAGGTGCCATCGTCACAGAGAAAACAATAGGCAATGCACGCCACTGCTCACAATCACCCGGCAAGACTCCAGTACTAAAGAGAAAGCATGTCGAAGCTTGTTTAAAGTTTGCTACAACTCATTTGGACAAACATGTAAAATACTGGGAGAGTGTAGTCTGGTCAGACGAGAGCAAAATGTAACTTTTTTGCTGTCATACTACACACCATCTTTGGAGAAGAAATGGCACTGCACAACACTCTAAAAACACTACAGCAGCAGTGAAGTTTGGAGGTGGAAGCGTCATGGTGTGGAGCTGTTTTCATCACATGGTACTGGCAGACTTCATATAATTAAAGGAACGATGAATGGAGCCCTTTACCGGGAGATTCTTGAGAAGAATCTGCTGCCATCCTCTACGATGATGAAGATGAGCTTCCAGCAGGACAACGATCCAAAGCATACAGCAAAGGGGAAACTCGTAGTTTCAGACAAAAATGGCCCAGTCAATCACCTGACTTGAATCCAATTGAACAAGATTTAAAGACAATATGTTTAGAAGAATGGGCCAAAATCAGATCTGAATACTGCAGCTGATTAATTTCTTCATTCAGGAAGCATCTTGAAGCTGTCATTACAAACAAAGGCTTCTCCACTAAGTATTAAAGTATTTTCAGTTAGCATGTTCAATACTTTTTTCGCTGTGTCATTTCACTTTATTAGATACAACTTCATTTATGGACTTTAATGTTGTGAATTCTTTATATTTCTGGATTTCTGGAGTTAATACTGATGTCTGGTGAACATTTCATATAAATATCGTCATTGGAAATATATTTACTTAAAAAAAAAAAAAACAGCTGATGCGTCCAATACTTACTTCCCCCACTGTACATACACACATTGTCCACCTCAGTTTGGTTTACTTCATTTGATCTCGACACTGGGTTTGCTAAAGTTTTAATACCAAATATGGTTTCTAGATTATAGAGCTATATGAAAATGTAAAATTATAATCAGGATTATTTTCCATTCCATTTCACCTTTACCCTGCATTCACACTGGTAGCAGCATAATGCAACAAAGTGTGCACGGAGTTTATTTATTTGCAATGAGGGCAAAACAACTACAAGTGACATCAATCCCTTGAAGCAAATCAAAAAAGCTGACTGAAATAGTAAAGATGTTTTTTTTTTGGCCCGTTCTGATCATAGTAGTGGATGCATTTGAAAACTGAATTAAAATTTTTGGTTTTGTCCACAAATGATGTGGTCGAATGGTGTGGGGTTTTTGTTTTTTTGTGTACCTTTTTCATAATTTGTACGGATATTGCACTAGCCTGACCTGCACTAGCCTGACCAGTAGATGAAGATAGGATTGCCTACTTTTGGGTCGGTGTGTAGTGATTTTGAGCGGGATGAGGTGTAAAATTGCAGCCAGTGTGAATGTGTGGGAAGTCACAATGATTGAGTATATCTTTTTAAAATACTAATTAATTGTAAACACAGGTTGACTCAAAAATCATAAATAACCACCGAGTGCATGCATATAAATGTGGAAGTTGGGTTTTAATGCTCCAGAGTCAATAAGAAAACTCATGCTCGCTTATTTAGTCAACTGTCTTTAGCATCATCAATTATGTTTAATTTTTAGAGAAAACCAAAATTGTGGTCACAATAAAAAAAAATAAAAGATTATTATTAATTAAAAATTATGATAATAAAAACATCATCATCAAAGTACCTGCCGTCCATTCAGGAGACAGCTGTCAAATACAAATAGTATAGTACTTTGTGCAATCCAAATACATTGAAGACATTATAACTGTGTTCAGTTTACAAGCACACATACTTTCATTGTTCTTTCCCTTTAGTGAGCTGTTCCAGTGACTCTGCACAAAGGAACAGTATATATGTTTATCACCAGGATGTGGATATCACGAACGAGTATAAACCTCGTACAGGGAGGAAAGGCAAGGACCATGTGATGCTAAGGCTCCTTTTCTCATGTTTCCCTCATCACAAGGGCTTGGCTTTTAAAGCAATTATCACTTGCAGTATGATTCAGACTAAGTGGCTTGAAGATTCCTTTGTGTGTGGTGATGCTCCAAGGACACCATCTTGCTTTTTGTAATCAGCTTCACAAGCTTTTAGGTTTCACCAGAGCCTAACTAACATTTTATAGAATTTATTCCAGAAGTATCCTGACAATGCAGAATAATTACACAAAGCAAGATTCTGTCTTTTTCCTGTAATCAATAAACCAACATGACTTGGAAAATTTGCCACTGTGTTTGAAATGATACCCTAATCATTATTGCCTACGTAGGAAAATCAAGAGCACAGCGTTGAACACTTAAACAGGAACAGAATTAGTTAAAGTTCTTCATTTGTGCACTGTGTTTTTGGACACCACCCTTAAAATATTGCAGTATAATTTTGAATAGGATATCATTTCAAACACCGTGGAAGTCATTTCATGCTGTACGAATGATTATAAATGCAAACCTGCCTGCTCTGTAGATGCTTCACACTCTGATTGGGAACCTTGGCTGTAATAATAGATTACACATCTTACCACTGCAGTAACTCTGGACGAGAGCAACAGGACGTGGGGCAGGAGCACCATCTATAAGCCCGAGGAGTTTGAGGATGCGAAGAAGGGCATAAAGAAGAAAGTTCGCACGTGGGGTCCGAGCTCCATTCAGACCAAGGAGAGAGGAAACAGTGCTGAAAGGTTTACCACTGATCTTTATTTGTTCATGTTTTGGATTCTTACTGACCAGCATGTTTATAAAAATTTAAACAGGAGGCAAGTTTAATTGTGACAGGAAAATCACAAGTCCTGGTTGTTATAAAATTTTTAATAGTGAATCATTTTAATAGTTGGTTATTATTCAGTATTTCATTGTTAGTTTATATGATTTCTCCTTTATATCAATTACAGTGACACTAGCCGATCATGGGCGTCTGAGTGCTCAGGCAGGTGGAACTGGATGGATAGCATTTTCTGCATGTCTGTTACACTGCCCCATGATTCAGCATAAGCTGCAGTTCGAAAACATGCTGGTTGGCTGGCTTTATGGTGCAGGCATGTGATGGCTTTCACCATCCTAGATAGGGAGCTGTCGTATTATAGGGGAGACCCAAATGCTAGGTGGGAACTGACCAAGACTCAACCTCTCACTAAAAGTGTCTATGGCTAGAACTACCGTGTTTTCCGCACTATAAGGCGCACCTAAAAGCCTGAAATTTTCTCAAAAATCGGCCGTGCGCCTAATAATCCGGTGCGCCTTATGTGTGGACTGAGTTCCAAAATCTGTAAATATGTTGTGCGACTTTGGTTGGCGTAACAACCGTATGCGCCTTATAACACGGTGCGCCTTATGTATTGGTCAAGTACAGAAATAGACCCCGTAATTGAGACTGCGCCTTATAATCCGGTGCGCCTTATAGTGTGGAAAATACGGTACATTAAAAATCAGGTGTGTCCAGTCATATCCACAAAGGGCCAGAGTGAGTGCAGGTTTTCTCTCCAATCAAGAAGAAACCACACCTGATTCTAAATTTAATCAGATGATCTTGGCTTTAAGTAGACTCAGGTGTGGCTCCTCTTGGTTGAAATGAAAACCTGCATCCGCACTGGGCCTTTCCAGATAAGATTGGTTGTTTAAAAAAAATCTCTTGCAACGCAATCCACATCTCCAGCAACCGGGGTTACAACCTCAAATTTGATAATCTATGCCCAAATTCACTAAGCCAGGTATTTAACATTTATAGACTATCTATAGAGTCCAGCATCTGCCCTTAAACTTAAATTATAAGTGGGGTTTGGTACCATTTTTAGATCCTCTCTGCTATAATATGTAGTTCTTTTAGCATGTTAGTATTCAAGGTCTTTTTTTTTTTTTTGGTAGAATACATTAACACTAACTATGATGGATGCAAATCTCCCCTCGAACTGAACTGAGCTCAAGCTCTTATTGCTGACAGGATTACTTTGCTTCCAGGGTTCGGCCGCTTTCAGATGGAAACAATCCTTGGTCTACTACTCTGCTGAAATCCCAGAAATCTGTTCCACTTGCTGCATTATTTGCCGAGCAGGGTAAGCAAGAACCTTTTTTTTTTCTTTTCTTTTTCCTCCCCCCTGCCCCCATTCTCTGTTTTCCTGCAATAACACTGACCTAGTGAATCTTTCCTGTGTAGGCACGGCTAAAGATGAAACAAGCTCTGTCGACAGTTCAGACAGCAAGCCAAAGCAACTCAAGTTCCCCAATCAGGTCTATATTGATCTACCTCTGTGGAAGGATGAGCAGAGTGAGGGGCCTGGGGTCGGGATAGGGGGTGGAGCCGAGAGCCAGGAGGAACCAGCCACATCCACCAGCTCAACAAGCACAACGCCGCAGCACACACCCACCAATAGTCTGAAGCGTGCAGGTGGGCGGCGGCGCACGGACACAGTGCTGTATGGCTGCGCCTCGCTCCTGGTGGCTGTGGCTCTGGGCGTGGACCTACGTGATGCCAACAAGGCCACACCCACAGATGAGGTGGAGCCTCGAGAAGACAGGAAGAAGCGGGAAGGCCTGTTTCAGCGTGCCACCCGTTTCCGACGCAGTTCTAGCCCACGCAAGGATGACAACCTGCTGGCCATGTCCTCAATTTCAGAGTGTAACTCCACCAAGTGTCTCCTCAACTCGGAGTCTGAAGGTCTCGAGCACATCTCTGTAACTGAAGCACCACTCAATGGCTCTGGATTCTACAAGATCAACCAGAGTGGCAGAAATGTGGGCATAACTAATGATCTCTGCCCTCCGTTAGTACCAGAGCATGGCACCAGCTCTGTGTCCCGACTCAGGAGAAAGAAATCTAGTCCTGCTGTCTGTCAGAATGGTGAGTAATACAAGGTACTTCAACCAGAGGTGATCATTGCAGTTGCATTTACATTTTTCTTAGTTGCTTAGTGAATGTTTACATGTAAACATATTATTCTAGCGGTGTAACACTTGAATGTCTCTGTAAAGACTTGAAATCAGTTCCAGAATTATTGGCACCCTCGGTACAGGTGGGTTTAAAAAAAGGTTGTGGGAAAACGTATCTGTGGCTAATTAGCTTAATGTCACACTGACATGATGAGAAAGCTACCTCAATCTTTATGAGGTAAATTTATTCTTAGAAATTTAAAAACCTTTATGAAAAATGTTTAGAAAACTTTGTTATAGACATGGGCACCCCTACAAATTCTTATGAATTAAATGTAACCACCCAAAGCACATTCCTTTAATGTGGATGTGGTTTGCTAACAACACATACTGAAATTCCTTTTGAGTTGTCTATTTATACCTTCTGTTTTTACCGACTGTTTCAGTGTATGTACCTTCTGCATATTTTAGTGATTTTAGTTTTTTTTTCATTAGGGAATCAAAGGAAATTAAAAATACTGGTTAATAATTCTGGCATAATTCAGGCAATACTGTCAGTTTTAAATTATACTGTGATGTGATTTTGGCCGTACCAGCCAAAACATGTGCACTTTTCTGCCCACAAGCTTCAGAATCTGATTTATTTACAATTTACTCCTTTGTACCACTTATGCCAAAGTACAGTATCTCTGAGGCACAGTTTAATTTACGAGCAAACAAATTTATGTACCCTTTGTGGCAAGATGATTGTGGATACCTGGTTTGCAGGCACCCATGTGTGTGTCTTCAAGGTTTTGAAGCACACAATTGTTTAGGGAGTCTTTGTATTCTCTAGTATTTAGGTGTCCCTTGACTGAAACTAAACCATGTACAGGAAGCGAGCTCCATGAAGACATGGTTTGCTGAGGATGGAGTAGAAGACCTTGGGTCGCCTGCACAGAGCCCTGACCTCAAGCCTACTGAACAGCGTTGGGATAAATTAAAACGCTGACTGTGAATCCTTGATTAACCTCACCAATGTTCTTATAACTGAATGAGCACAAATCCTCACAGCCTTGATTCAAAATCTGTTGGAAAGCCTTTCTAGACGAGTTGAGGGTTTTATAACACCAAAGGGACTAAATCTGAACTGGAATGTTCAGAAAGCACGTATGGGTGTGATGGTTAGGTGTCCACAAAGTTTTGGACACATTTTTATAACTATTTTTAGGTATTGCCAAGACAGTACATTTGATTCATTTTATGTAGGGCCAAGATAAGCCGGCATAGTGCTTTTAGTTTAAAGTACTTCTTTTAATTAGATTTTAATACTGTGTTTTTGTTTTAGCAGCTGGCACTAAATGTTCCATGTCTAGCACTGCTGCTGAAGTCCCTGTAGTCTCTTCCTCCCAGAAAAAGAAACCTGACCGAGAGACTGCTTCAGACTCTGTCTCCAAGCCCAGGCCGTTGTCTCTGAGAGCCAAACCTCACTGCTGGGGTCTTCTGAGGAGCAGAAACAAGAGCTACTCTCTAGGTCACTGCTCTGGAGAGAAGAGCGCACAGAGCCTGGGCATCGTGCTGTCCTCCGAGGTCAAAATGGACTGCTCTCTCTTAGACGTGGACACTGAGGGACAGAAACGTGACTGCACCGTTCCCCTTTGCCGAATCCAGAGCACACCAAGTCGCCCGTCAGTCTTTGAACTGGAAAAGGAGTTCTTTTCCTGAAATGCCTCTCCTCTGTTCCTAGCGCACAACCCTCTCTGACTTCAATCCAGTTGTAGTTCCATGACGAAAGATTCTTCTGTATTCAGGACTCGCAAAACATTGTGGCATTTGTGTCCAATTGTAAACTATTGCTGCTGGAGGTTTTTTTTTTTCTTCTTCTTTTTCTATTTTTTAATTTATATTCAGTTTATTTTGATAAGTAATTTAATATGAATGGACATGAGCAAAATGATCAGCATTCCGTTTTACTGAAGTATGGCCAGTGTGTAGCCGATTGTGTCTTTACAATACCACTTCTGCACATTCCATTTTATATTTAT